>JARKIC010000527.1:0-250736 GCA_029378375.1 Mycena olivaceomarginata
TTCCGGAAACTGTTTTATAATATTCCAATCTATGCTACTGTGGCCTCAAATAGCTACAGATTGCCATGAAACAGACAATCCAGCGATTCGAGCGACTGAGCGGTGGAATTGATGGGATTTGTGATTAGGCCCAAAAAGGAAATCCACAAGAGAAATCTTCGTCTTGACTCCTACACTTTGTATTGACCTCGGTACACCCATGGCCCACACCAAATCGAAAACCAAGCATGCACAGATCGCCTGCGAGGAGCATGACACCCTCATGGCACGCACAGTAGTCTTTTATCGGCATGAACAAATTAAAGATCTTGCTGCTGGGGAAAAGAGAATGAGCCTTTGTGCAGTCACCAAGAATTTTGAAGGGGCATACCTGGTTGACACTGGGAAGCACATTCAGATTGATTCCTGCACCCTCCTTCATCACGTCAAAGGGGGGAAGTCCAAGAGTGTGTCAAATGAAGAAAAAGGGGTGGCTTCTCCCCGAGGAGGTGGTCACTGTGATCAAGTTCACAAAGGAGGTAGCCAACTGCAGCTTCCCTCTCAACCATAAACGACTCAAGGAGGCTGTCAACAAGATCTGTAGCACCCGTCTTGGTGATCAATTTCCTCCTTGCGGCGTTGGGAAGAACTGGACCAGCCGCTTTGTCGAAAAAGCACCACGACGAGCTGTGGATGTATTGGTCCCACAACCTCAATAACAAGTGTGGATGCGCTGTCAATCCAGCCACAAACAAGGCCTGGTACGACCTGCTGGAGGATGTCCTTGCAGGATGGTGAGATGACGAATTCAACTCGGAGACCGGAGAGGAGGGTGCAGAGACAGCTTATGAAGCGATCTTGCCCGAGAACATTTATGGCATGGATGAGAGTGGGTTCCCTGCATCGTCTTCACGCAAGGAGAGGGTGATTGGAGGAGCAGGGAAGAAGACACAGCACCAGCGAAGCGACGGGAGCCGAGAGAACACCACTGTCATTGTCACTATCTGCGCGAATGGCAGCTGACTCAAGCCGGCTGTGATATACAAAGGGCAGGCATATAATGTCAGATGGGATCAGGAGAACCCTACAAACACGTCGTGAGTTACCATCTTGCCCAATGCAGTAAAAATGACTTACCATTTGTCTTATAGTCTCGGTTACTCAAAAAAGGGCTGGGTTGATGGCGAGATAAATGTTGAATTCATCAAAGACTTTCATGAGCAGACCAAGTGCGACGCAGCTGGAAAGACTCGCCTCCTCGTTGTCGACGACCACATTAGGGGAGCTCAAAGTAGACTTCGCCGGACGCTTTTTCGCTTTTTCGCCGGAACGCTTTTCTCTCACGTCAACTTCAAGTTGTCACATCACTCATCAATCACCCACGACCGAAACATTGATGACTCCGAGCAATGGTGAGCGCGACGCTTGCGGGCGCATCACGCAACGTCGGGTACCAACTATTTGAGGGCTGGAACCGACGTTGGAGGTGTATGTTGCAATGGAAGCAGCCAAAAGTCGCAATGACACCATACTATGAGTTGGTCTTGGAATTGAAGAGAATCGGACGAAAATTTTGAGTGCTCACGTCGGGGGACACGATGAGCAACGCTGTTTGGACGTTGTCAGCGATGACGAGGCACTTTTGATGGTTTTTGATGTGACTGCTCTAGATCACGAAACTTTGACATGAGAAAAAGTGTTCCGGCGAAAAAGCGAAAAAAGCGTCCGGCGAAGGTTTACTTTGAGCTCCCCTATTTCCCACTTCACAAAGCCATTCCTCGACTTCGCTTGGAAACATCGAATCCATGTTCTCTGCTATCCCACGCATGCAACCCATATCTATCAGGGCCTTGATTTTGTCATTTTCAGCCCACTGAAACTGTACTGGTCAGAGGAGAACAAGAGATATGAGTGGGAGAAGGGCCAGCCGGTGACCAAGGAGAATTTCCTGGCTATCTATGGCGCTGCCCACATTTGTGCTCTCACGCTGGAAACTATCAAAGCTGCATTTCAGAAGACTGGCCTTTGGCCCTTCAATTGCGAGGTGATTACAGCGGAGATGATGGCACCCAGTCTCAAGACATCCGTGCGAGGGCATCTGCCCATTGCACCCAGCACACCAGTCCGGGTCATGACCAACATGCTCTACCGAGCACGAGAACGGGCCAAAAAAGTCAAGCTCCACGGGGACTCCGATTCTGGGGAGGACACAGATAACGTACCAGATTCACCCACGCCTCAGGGAGATAACCCGTCCCCACCCCGCCGTCGCCGTTTGCCTGCCGATCCATTCGAGACGCTGGTAAAAAATGCAATTGCCAGTTTGCGTACCACATCTTCTGCATTCTTGTTCGGGTTGTCTCCAATCCAATCATTCTGATCCTCTTCAGAACCCGACAGCCGAGATCTCCCTGGAGAAAGCGACAGATCTCTTCCTCCTCTCTACTGAGCCATCAACGGTGCTGGAGAAGGAGCTCCAGGCAGCACTACGGGAATCCCAGGGGAAGAGCACACACCAGAAACGTCAAATGGTTGTGCTGCAGTCGGCTCTGGTGCTGAATGGCGCCTATGTGGATGTGGTTAGAGGACAGCTGGCAGTGCAGGAGCAGAAGAAGAGCTGTGGTAATAAGAAAGGCCGTCTCTTTGGTGATGGACTCCCATGTCTGTTGACCTTGTGAGAGTTTGTGCAGTGTGTGACCGAGTTCGAGCAGGCAGCAAGAGAAAAGGCTGAGTCTCTCCAGAAGCAAAAGGCCACTCACGAGGAGAAGAGTGAGGCTATGAAAAGGTGGAAGGTGCTCGCTGACCAGCAGAAGGAACGAAACAAAGAAATCAAGAAGGAGCACGCTATTTGGGTCGCGGAGTGGGAAGCTGTGATCTCGCGAAGAAGCAGCATCGCCGCCCAGGGTGGACAAAGCCATCATTGAAGAACCTTCTGTTCTCACCACTGCCAAAGCCGGGTTATGTGGTGGAGAAGAGAGGAAAAAGTGTTGACTCAGGTAGTGATGATGATGAAGGGCCTAGAGACAAAGGGCAGGGTGATAAGGATCACAATGGAAGTGATTCCGACTCGACTTCCTCTGACAGCTCAGACAGTGATTCAGAATCATAGATAAATTCACAAGTAGTGAATGCATATACTCTACATATCTTCTTCTTCAGATTTTGAATCCTCCAACTTGTCCTCTGAAGCTGTGTCCGAATCAATTCCGCAGAACTGATGTGTTGCTTGTTGAAAAAGTTTATTGCTCGCAAATTCCATAAAGGCGTGTAGCTTGTGCAGCTCGCAGCAGGTGGTACGAAGCTCTGCAGCGAGAGCAATGTTATGCTTCATAACTGCCTCCCATGTCCTAAATGCCGCTTCGAGAAGCTGTTGTAGCCGTTCATAATCGGCATCTGTGTGTGTTTGGGATGAACCACATTTGAGCATGTCTGGCAGACCTGAGAGGATTTTGAATGAGATGGGGCAGTTATGACATAGGCTGGGAGCACATACTCAGCAACTCCTCCTCCTTGACGTGTTCTGATGAAGTGGTATGTGCCTCCGTGTCTGCTGCCATCAATCCCGTAATAGAACGTGGGCGAGCGCATTTCCGGGGGGGATTCACGTCGGAAATGGTTGTATTCCCCTTGGTTAAGCTCCTGGTATCCTCCTCGACTTTAATTGTGTGGTCGGGTGTCATGTGTCGCGTCAGAGACATGGTGGAGAAGACGCGTCGGAGTGTGTCACAACGTGTTACATGTAATTTTTCCTTGATCCGCCTGATCCGCCAGATGTATCAGTGATATGGGAAAGGCACTTTTGAACTCATATAGAGAAGAGCTTCCTCATCCCGTCAAAGAAAAATCTGGTATATTGGCACTTGCAAGCTAATAGTTATATCTACATTTGGGCCTACTCAGATTTTGTGTGAAGGTTGTGATTGGACTCAAGATCATCATTTCAAAATGTTTGTGTCATTGACTGGTGAAAAACTGTATAAGACCTGATCAACACTCGCTACACACTTTATGATGGTTTTCTCCTTTTTCCCTCTAGCAGCCCCAATTCTTATCCATTTGCCTTGGAACTGGATTTAATTCATTTGGCCAGTCAAACTACAGTGCATAGGCATGTTACAATATTTTCTAGAGTGCCTAGTATGCCTGATATACCACAATAGGCCAGTGGCATGGAAGGCATCAAATCATCTATCTGTGGTGTGGGATGTCAGCAACGGTGTCTGGGTTGGCTAAACAGTGAGTAACCCGGTGAGAACCCCAACTAGGGGAAACCTGGCAGACACTAGTAGCTTGTGTGTTCCCTGAGCAGCAAGACCAACCAAACAGCATCCTCCCTAGGAGACTGTATAGCATAGAGCAGGATGCAAGGCAGAACCCAGAACGAGTCGAAGAGGGGTGTGATATCCACTCAGGTATAAAACCCGGGGTGTGGACACAACCCACAATACAATGTGTAGGAAGTGGGGCAGGGTGGAGACAATGCCTATATCAAGCCAAGGTAGAAGCCTGAGATTAGACGAGGTAGAATCTACTGTATATGGAGATTCTACCAAGCTTATATAGGCTTCAAATAAATTAAAAGTGATTGTGGTCAATTGCGATCAGTTCCTGTACTGCAGCATTAAGGAGTGTTAATGCTGATACTCCTGGACTCCTCTGTGTCCATTTCCGTGGCGTCGGAGGATTTAGGAGACCTGATGTTCGGGTTTCCTAATCCTTAATGTCATCATCTCCAGTGGTTCAAACCCTGATCGGTCTGCAACCAGTCATGCACTTTGTGTATGCCTATGCATCAGCCGTGATGTGTCTGGGGGCTAGGATCTGTCTGTAGTCCCTAACGTCTTCTGTATACTGTGGCACAGACTACCCTGAGTCACAGCTTTAGAATCTGTGGTCAGGTTTCAACCATGAGAAGGTCATGTGGTGGTGTCATGAGAGTCCCATGCCGCTAAGACGTGTCTGTATCCATACAGACATGTCGTGCGAAAAATAGAACCCAGGTGATTCACAACATTGCACCCCAATGCACGTCATAGCCCAACACAGTGTTGTGACTCCGGCCTGCCCCACACAATTCTTAGTGTATACAAGCGCTCGCCGGCACTTCGCGCCGGCTCCCACTTCTGCTGGAATGATAGATTAAAAGCGGAGTTTAAAATGGCTTCAGACAGACAGACACACGTAATTTTAATAAAGGGGTGATTAACGACAAATAATCTATTTTTTACCACCCACTTCTTCAATCTGTTGAACTTCCTATGCAATCCAGTAATACTTCCCACCACCGCAACCACACCCGGCAACAGGATGGGTGGAGCTAAGTGAGATCTGAAGGTCGCTCACAATTTCCACTTGCTTGCAGTGGCAGTTGAGATGCATGTAAATGACACCGAGATTGTCCGCTCGCCAGACCGGAGACAGGCTTGCTCTGAACCTAAATGAACAGAGGTGGTCACAGGTCACAAGGCGTGAACACTGGTGCAGATATCATACATACTTGCTTACTTAGTGGGAAGAATATCTGAGCACAGGTATAGTGCCCGGAGCTGTGGGCAGCGAGACACGACTGAGCTCGGACGTCAGATAGGGTGTCCGGCGTCTGGGCCTGAGTATTCTTGCATTTAAGACATCGGTCAAATGACGTATTTACGCCGTTTAGTGTTACGTACGTGGAGAGAACAAACGGAGGCCAAGAGAGAGAGACCACGGTGCATCGGGCCTGAGTCTAGGGTCTAGACAGCAGGTCGAGACTCTGAGTCTGAGGGCGGACAGCGCATCATTTTGTGCCTTGAAGGTGAAGGCCGGAATTCTAGCCTAGCCTGAGATCGGGGAGTTTCCGACAGAGAGCCAAAGCAAGAGACGAAATAGGCAATTTGCAGAACACCTGAGGAGACCAGGAGGCCAGATTTGGCGAACTTCAAGTTGATAGAAGGTGAGAGTTGTAGCTAGATATGATATGTAGGTGGATGGTTTTTCTTTCTCGCTGGATGAGTACGTATACGGGCATCAGACCTACTCGCGCGTCGTCGTAGCAGGCACAAACACCCCTTCGCCTCCCCCCCAATGACACATCACGTAATCTTGATGGCGCGTGGGTTCAAGTCCGGGCAGTGGGATTCTTTTTCACCCTGGATTTCCATGTTATCTATGAGATATTCTCCTTGTAAATGCAATGAAAAATACCTCATAAATACTTCTTTCACAATAGATACCTTACCCTCACCCTAACTCTAACTCTAACCCCCTAACCCAAACCCCATAACCTCCTAACCAACATGCAATGCTGATCCCCGGAGTTAGGGCAAGCACAGAGTTAGGGTGCGTGCGCTTGCCCTAACTCCTCGAAACGGGAGCGCACGCATGAGGGGATACAAAAAAAAAAATGAAAGAAATTGCTACTGAAAAGGTTCGAACACAAAAAACCACTAGCATTACCTAATAAATCATCTGGCACAGCAACCACTATGCCAAACCAGCGATAAGAAGAGGTGAAACATCTGCCCCCAGATGTGAGTATCGGACCGAGATTTCCTTTTAGGGATGTCATTGGGGGGGAGGCGTGCGTCAGCCGCAGGCACACATGGCGCTAGACTCGCAACCAGTACGTTTTAGGTCACAGGTCTCTTGATCACGAGACAAGCAAAGGGATCAAGAGAGTGGTGGTCGGCAACGCTGCCACAAATCGGTGATGGAAAAGATGGTATTACCGCATTTGGGAATTAGCTGTGGTTTAGCCCCTATCCATGCTGTTTTGGCCTTCATCCCCCGCCAAACAGAACTCTCCAGATATCCCACTGCTCGAAAAATGTTCGCAGAATGAGTTGTGAAGAATCCTGCATATAATAAAATGACTAAAGCACAATTTTCAGAAAACCTTACATCACAGAGCTTTGAGGCATTCTTGGTGTAAATTTGATTGTTACGGGCCAATGGAGAACACAAATAAAAATTCTGCTTTAATAGTTTCGAATAGATATCCCAGGCCGTCACTTTTGTCCATGCAAACTTGTTCGTACGGGGGATGTAGCAGTCAGCAAGGTGTCTGACCACATTCCAAGCACGTGTCGGAGTTTGAATTTGGCGGTGCATTGCCGACCACCAAAGAGAGCTTCGCCCATCGTGATAAGCGCAGCCACGTGAGGCGAACGCGGTTGGTCACGAGCCTAACATGGCGCAACCGCCATCACCGCATCATTCTTTGTTTACTGACCAAACAACACCTCTGGATGCTTCGGTGATGTCGCTGCACTCGCCCTCGCTGGGCCCGTCGTCGCCCTCGCCGTCGTCGTCCGCCGTGACAATCCCCATCCCCGGCAAGAGCATCCTCAAGAAGCCGCCCCCCCAGCAGGCCGGCCTCTTCAGCCTCGCCCGCGTCAGCAGCGGCCTCAGCCGCTTCTTTCGACAAAGATTCGGGCTCGGGCTCGCCCGTATTCGGGGGCGGCGCAGCAGGGGGCAGTGCAAGTGGCGGTAATGCAACAGGCGGAAATGGATCGACCGCAGGAGGGAGTAGTAATAATGGAGGAACAACGGGCGGGAAGGACGCGGAGGCCGCGCGGGTGCTCAAGCGCGCGCACTTTATCCTGCCGGAGATCGCGGTGGTGTACCCCATCAGCAGCCTCGCGCCGCCGTCGACGCCCACGCTGCGCGACGAGAAGCGCGCGATTGAGGAGCGGGAGCGGGAGCGCCGGAGGAAGGTCGTAAGGGCGAATAGTATTGGGCAGCTTGCGAGTGCGGCGAGTGCGAGCGCCGGGGGGGACACGGCGAGCGTGCGGACGGAGAGCAGTGGGGGAGCGAGGGAGAAGGACAAGGACAAGGAGAAGGAGGGTGGGGAGGAGGCCGAGTGGTGGGCGATGGACAAGGTCGAGAGTTTCTACCGCGAGTGCTGCGAGGGCTGCCAGGAGCCGCCGGACAAGGGCATCATGGCTGCGTTCAAGGTCTGCTATTTTATCCGTGTTTTATGCGACATGCGGGGCCTGATGCACCCCCAGACAACCCCCCCCACCCACCCGCGCACCGTCGACTTCTCCGGCGTCCAGCTCACCTTTACCTCCGCCTCCATACTCGCAGACGTCCTCAGCATCGAGTGGGGGCTGAGGAAAGCCGTGTTCAAGGAGTGTGATTTGGAGGAGCTTGTAAGTCGCGGTTTTTTTCTTTTTTTGACGGGGAGCGGAGGGGGCGGGATTTTTCTGGGCGACCAAGTTCTTGGGGGAGGTTTTTGGGAGCGGGGAGTCCAAGCGCCCGTCGGCGGGCGTGTGGGGACTCCGATTTTTTTGGGGGGCGCTCGTGGCTCGGTGCGGGCTGGGCTGGGGCACGGATGGTTCGCGCCGTATTTGGCGCGGGCGGGTATGATCCGCCGTGCGTCATTTCGATCCGGCGGGTGTTGGGCCAATTCAGCCGGGTTTCGTTTGGCGGCGAGCCGCAGCCGTCTGCGTCGGTACAGGATCGGATCGGGCTATACGTCGGGACGACCTCGGTCTCGGGCGGGTGGTGGTGTGTCATGTGGGCGGTGATGGTGCCTGAGGGCGCCAAGATGTCGACCTGCTGCTGGCGCTCTATGTGCGCGTGCTCCCCGGGTGTCGTGCAGGTGTGCAGTACGGTACGGACGATGGGTGATGCGCGTCCGTGGCCTGCCCTGGTGCATGGTGCACTCCGTGCCATGTGGACTGGGACTGGGACTGGCGGCGATGCGCTCTGTGTATGACCGGGCGTCGGTCGGGCAGCGCAGCGCAGATTAGGCATATCCTCATTTTCGTTTTCCACGCCGTGGATTGGCGTGGTGGCGCCCATTTCTGTTCTCGACCCTCGTCGCGGGTCGTGCCTGCTTTCCCCTCGCGTTGGGCTGGTCATCACTGCATCATTTACATAGCTGGTGGGCACGCCGTCCTACGGTCGCCGGATCTCGTCTGCAGGTCTGCGGTGTCGGTCAGCGCAGATCGTTTTCATCGTCCTCTGCCCCGTGTCAAATTTCTTCTTCGTTCTCTTTCATCTCTCGCACATCCTAATATTCAATTTTTTTTTGTATCTGGCGCTATGCTAACTCGTTTGCAGACGCTCAAACCGATCCTCCACGCGCTGCTCATCCCGCGCAGCCTCGCGTACCTCTCGCTCGCGGCGAATCGGAAGATCAAGGGTGCGTGCTGGTGCTGGTGCTCTGTTTCTTCCCTGCGTTCGCGCCACTTCTCCCGACTCCGGCTCATCTGCGTGCTGCGCCCTCGACGCGCCTTTGCGCTGCTCCGCCCCCAGTTTCCATTTTCCACCCTTGCTTATATTCATAATCCATCCACCCCGCGCCTCTACCCCCCGTCCTCTCTCTCGCCGTCCCACGCACACCTCCCTCCTTTGCCTCACTTCCTCTCTTTTTGACACCCTACTTATCCTAATCCTCCTCTCCGCTCCACCCCACCCTCCCTACCGTCCCCCCCATTTCTCGCTCTTTTCATCCCCTCACCCCATCCCTAACGCTAACACCTCCCCACAGGCCCCTCCGCCTGGCGCCTCATCGGCGCGTACCTCGCGCAGGCGCACGCGCTCACGTTCCTCGACCTCTCGCAGAACGCGCTCGACAAGAAGGCGGTCGAGTGCGTCGTGGCCGCGCTGGGGGAGTATAGGGAGGCTAGGTGGGTGGTTTGAGCTTTGTTTTTGGAGGCGGGGATGTTTTCCCGACGAGCGGAAGCTTCTCTGCTTGCTGTCGG
This sequence comes from Mycena olivaceomarginata, assembly GCA_029378375.1. Classification (NCBI taxonomy): domain Eukaryota; kingdom Fungi; phylum Basidiomycota; class Agaricomycetes; order Agaricales; family Mycenaceae; genus Mycena; species Mycena olivaceomarginata. Next base: position 9,672 of record JARKIC010000527.1, read on the forward strand.
GATCCTGTGCGCATCGAGGCCGATTGATTCCTATCTCATGTCTTTTCGTCTCCACCTTTTTCTCGTTTTAACTGCTTATACACTCGTACTGACGCATCCTACCCAGCACTACCTCTTCCGCCGCATCTTTCATCTCCCTCGACAACGACACCGCCTCCGTCGACTCGTCCAACTCCCTCTCTGTTTCTTCCCTCTCCGAGTCAAATAACGCCTTTTCCAACAACTCCAAATTCTACCCCGAGGTGCGCTATGGCCTGGGGTACGGGCTCAACGACAAGGACGGGAGAGATGCAGGGAAGGAAACGAGGCAGGGGCTCGTGTCGCTGAAGCTGGACGACTGTGGGCTGCGCGCGGCGGCGTTGGAGACGTTGTGTTAGTCCTCCTCTTCCTCGTTCTTCCAGCTACGCTAACCCATGCTACCCTGGGTATACAGCCCGCGCCGTCCGCACCTCGAGTCTGCGCAACATCTCCCTGCGGCACAACAAGATCTCGCCCACGGGCGCCGTCGCGCTCGCGCTCATGATCCGGGACTACCCCGACGTCCTCGCTGCGCCGTCGTCCGCGAACTCGTCCGTCCCGCCGTCGCCGACGGTGGGGAACCACTCGCTGCCGTTCGACGCGCACCACGGCCACGGCCACCCTGCCTCCCCACACAACCACAACAGCACACATGCCGGCGGCGGCGGCAGCATCCTCCCGCCCTCGCTCAGCAAGCTCGCGCCCGCGCCCCCGCCGCGGCATCCGTCCGCGGCGGCACAGCAGCAGAAGCAGACGCTGACCGCCGCGCAGACGACGTACACGCCGTATGTGCCCCGGAGGCGGCAGCAGTCTGCGAACGCCGGTGCCGCCGCCGCGGCGGGGGCGGGGGCGGGGGCGGGCGCGACGTCGACGAAGGCGGTGGTGGCGAGCAGCGTGCTGGGCGGCGTGACGGCACGGCATGTGCCGTCGCCGGTGCCGTCGTTCTCGTCTGTGGACTCGGGGCTGGGGCTGGGTGCGGCGGCGGATTTGCGGGACCGCGAGGCGCAGGTGAGGGAGCGGGAGAGGGAGCGGGAAAAGGAGCGGGAGAGGGAAAAGGACGGCCCGAGCGCGGCGTTGTTGGATAAGGTGCGCGCACTGGATGCGTTGCCGAGGGTTGGGGCGTTGAGGACGTTGGATTTGAGGGGGAATGATTTGCGGGTGAGTTGGCTTTTATTTCGGATACCGTGGCTCTCCCGGGGGCGAGATGCAGCATGCTGACAAACACCTTCGCAGAACGGTATCACGTACATCGCGCAGGTGCTGAAGCGGAACCGGACGCTGAAGGTGCTAAATCTGGCGGAGAATAAGCTGGACGTAGCGTGTCTGGTGAGCGTCGCAGAGGCGCTGGTGAGTTACTTGTCTTTGTGGCAAGAGACGACGGTGCTCATGATCTGAATCGCAGAAATACAATTCCAGCCTGGAGACGCTCGACCTGAGCCGGAATCCGTGTTCGGGGCCGGGGTTGGAGGGGGTACGTCGTCGCGCTTTTTCGAATCCATTTCTGCGCCATTTTTCCTGGACACGGAATCCCTACTTTTTCGTTATCTCTGCATCCCCGTCCCGAATTTTTTTCGTCCCTCCCTCTGCACTTCCCTCCCTCACCCCTTCCTCCTCCTCCCTCGCCCGTCCTCCTTCTCCTCTTCCGATTGCCCCCTTCCTCCTTGCTGACCCCGTCACGCAGATCCAGTCCCTCCGCACGGCATTCACCCTCAACACCGCACTCAAGCGCCTCTTCCTGCGTGCGACCGGCCTCACTGCCCCCGGCGCCATCGCGCTGGCCGAGTTCCTCCCCGAAGCGCAGGCGCTCTTGCACCTCGACCTGACGGAGAACTCGCTTGGACCTGCAGGTTCGTCTCGTTCTCTCTCTTATCCTCCCTTCGAGTGATTGATGCTAACAAATCCTTGTTCTTCGCAGGCGTACTCGCCCTTGCAAAGAGCGTGCAGGCGAACCGCGTCATCCGGTGTCTCGACCTGAATATCCCGCCGGGAGAGGAAGGCTACGCGCGCATGAGCAGGGAGATCCTGAGCGCGTGCGTGCGGAATACGGAGGAGGCGGAGCGCCGCGCTGGCGGCGGTGGGGGCGGGGAAAGCGGGGCACAGACACCGGTGGCGCTAGCCAGTGGGCCGGGGATGGACGCGAACGGGAATGGGCTGTCGACGATTGTGAATGGGAGCGGGGGGAATGCAAGTGGGCGCGGGCAGGGGAAGGGCGTGTGGGGGATGATTGAGGAGAGTGAGCTTGCGCGGAGTGTGAGGCTCGACGAGGAGAAGAAGGTACGTTTTCGGGCGATTATGCGGTACTGGTACTAACTAGCCCCGCATTACAGTTCGAGAGCGACATCCTTGTACGAGCACAAACCTGTGTCGCGCTGCTGGAAACGCTCCTCGCGCCGCCTGCGGCCCCCCTCATCTCTTTTCCCGCCTCCGTCTCCCGCAGACGCGCTGAAGCAGGCCAAGGAGCTGATGCGCGAGTTGGGGTCGGTGATCGAGGCGACGGAGGACCCGGCGCGCATGGAGGCCCTATTGGCTGCAAACGACGCGCTAACAGCGCTTGTCGCGCGCGTGCCGCCGCCGGGACGCCCGACGCTCACGCTGCAGGGCCTTGGGCTCAAGTGGGCGCCCGGCGCAACGGCGGCGCCCCCTGTGCGGCAGAACGGGGACGGCGGCGTGTATGTACTGGGAGCTCCGAATGGGAATGGGCATCTGGAGCATGGGGAGGACGAGGAGCTGCCGACGACGCCGCGGGTGGACAAGGGAAAGGCGCGAGCGGTGCCAGAGCCGGAGGAGCCGGAGAAGGTGTTGAGCCCGACGTTGATGCTTGAGGAGGACGATGACGACGAGGACGGGGAGGGGCGATTGCGGTTCTCGCCTGTCGAGGGCGAGGACGACGCAGAGACGGTGACCGGGGAATCACCCACTAATAGGTCGATGAAATGACACTTCTGGGCGCGCCGCTGATGCTGACACGCATACCGTTAGATCGCGAAGCTGGGTAGAGGAAGAGGGCGAGGTGTTCCGCAAGGGCACTGCGCTACTTGGGCCGGAGGAGATGGAGGGCGAGTACGCGGGGGAGGAGCTGCGAAAAGAGGTATGTGTCTCTCCTCGCGCGGCCGCCCCATGCGACGACGCTGACTTGGATGCGGTTTCCCTCACGGACAGCTCCTCGAAGCGATGGTGGAACGACCACCCCCACGGCCGTTAACTGACCAGTTCGGGATCGAGATCCCGCAGGACGCACCGTCGCAGCAGGAGCCACCACCAGCGTCGCCCCAGCCCACGTCGCCTGCTGTCGACAAGCAATCGCCACGGCCATACGTCTCGCGCCGCTCGTCGTCAGCGTCTCTCATGAGCCTGATTTCCCCGACAATTGCGTCCTTCACACCTGGAGGGGGGAAGATACCCGAGGTGCCGGGCAGTCCCAGGACTTCGAGTCCAGCGCCGGCGTCGCCTTCGCCGCTGGGTGCGAATGTACGGCCGCCGTATCTCCCGCGAAGCCGCTCGTCGTCGTCAACTGTCGACACACGCTGAGCTAGCTCCTCGTTCCTTGCCTACCTGGACCAATGGGAGCTATCGGCTGGTGGACCCAATCGACGGTAGTCGTCCCGCCTTGATTTACGCCTAAAAGTGGATGGATTTATTAATGTCTTAACGACGAGCCCATATGTAGATGCATCCTTATTTCTTTCTTACGGATTTCGTTCTACTGCGCACGTATCATAGTTACCTTCATATATTTCTTTCTACCTTCCACGCAATAGCTGCACATACATTACCTCGTTTTTTCCTGCTATACACACCTGTCATATTTATATCAGCCGAAAATTCTCATTTGGTGTCTTCTGACTGGACACGCTCTTGCCTCGCGCCACCATCATCGATTATGCCTCCCCGCAAAGCCGCCGCTCCCACTGACGACTCTGAGGCCGTCGCCCCGAGGCGGTCGAGTAGAGCATCGGTAGTTCAGGCGGCAGAGAAGAAACTCGAAGAAATCGTGGAGAAGGTTACCAAGAAACGCAAGGCCGGCGGTGCAGACGGCGACAAGCCGGCGAAGACGAAGAAGAAGGTTCCCTCTCTTTCTGTGGTTTTTTTCCGCCTCTCATAGGATTTCTGTGATATTTTCAGGCGAAAGCGGACGCCGAGGAGGGTGAAGGAGATGCGGGGGACGCCGAGCCCGAAGAGAAACTGGCGGCCATCGATGTCGGCGACTCGCTCCCAACGCTGACGCTCAAGAATGAGAAGGACGAAGACGTCGAAGTCGCAAGTCTGACGGCAGACAAGGGCCTCGTCCTTTTCCTGGTCCCCAAGGCCGATACGCGTGAGTTTTTTGGTTTTTTTTGGTGCTCTTTTTTGCCTGCCACTGAAGGCACTTATTTCTTGCTTGCAGCGGGATGTACAAACCAGGCGTGCGGCTTCCGGGATATATATCCTGACTTCACAGGTCTGGATTATAATGTCTACTGCCTTAGCGCGGATACTCCCGCAGCCCAGAGCAAGTGGCAGACCAAGGTATGCTTTTCGGCCGATTTTCTAGATTTTCTGACACACAGTTGCAGAAAGAGCTGCCGTATCCCCTACTGTCGGACCGCAAGCGGGTGCTTATTACAGCTCTCGGTGCGGGGGAGGGCGGCAAGACGAAACGCAGCCACTTCATCTTCGAGAAGGGTGGAAAGCTCATCGACAAGAAAGTTCCTGTCAAAGCTGCAGACAGGTAACTCGTTTTTTTCGTTCTTTTACCGCCATGAAACTCATTGCGTTTCGGTGTAGCCCGAAAATTGCGCTGGAATTCATCAAGAGCCTGTAAATGATCTGTGTATTTATGTGATCTTCGCTGTCGTACTTGCTGTCCATTCAAATGTATCGCGCTACCACATCTATCCGACCAAGGCCGCGATTCGGCCTATACTCGACCCGTTTTTCATCTTGCTTCCGGCCTCGAAAACGAGGCGCACGATCATCTTGCAAGCAGGTCTCGTCGAGGCCACCCCATATCTCCGGGTCCCTCCATGAAATACAAGTCAGAATCCAAGCTCATCGAGCAACAAACGCGCCTCGCCATGTGCTGGTTTGAAGGTAACTGGGGATGTGAAGGCTTGGTGGCCCGTGGCAGGCGTCTGTATTCAATATGGTTACGCATGTATTGCAAACAGAGACCGCTCGTGCGACTCGAGTCCAAGCCCAGTCCAGGAATCAGGCTCCCGCTTTCTGTCTTTGGTATTGTCCCTTGATTTATCTGAGTCAAGAGACGAAGGCGAAAGTGTTGGTGGGCCTGGCAGGATCATGTTATTATGCCGCTGTCATCTAAAACTGGTCGTCGACTCGTGAAGCGGAAATTTCCATCTCAATTCAGGACCAGTTCACGGACATACAGCTGGTTCCAGCAGAACGCGGAAGCAAAGTCTTTGGAAACTCTCTACGTGTAGTCGCCGACTATGCCAGAAGGCGTCGTTACTAATAGTAAATCCAACTACAGTCCAATCAATAACATATCTCCCAAACAATGTCCCGGGCCACGCTAGGAAACGGGGCCCGCAAGGCCAGTCTGCATCGACATCCCTTCATCCCCATCTCAAGTATCACCTAGTCACATCACAACCCCCCCAAAACCCCACCCATCCCTACCAGCGCCCCAAGCACACCTACGAACGTCGCAGCCCACACACCCGCAGGGAGCGCGACGCCGCGGCCATTGAACGGCTGGTACGGTTTCGCGGAGCTGCTGGCGTTGGGGGCGCCGGTGCCGCCGCCGGTGAGGTTCGCGCCGTTGGGCTGTGGGAGTGCAACAAGTCAGCGTGGGATTATAAGGTCATCGGGGGAGAATGTGGGAGCAAGGCGGGAAGAGAGAAGCAAAGGATAGATCGGGACCGAAGATGCAACGGATGGACCGGCAAGGAATAGGGAACGGGAATAGGGGGAGGGGGGCAAAGAGACGGACGCACCCCGATGAGCTGCGTGATGTCCGTCGTGCAGTCGGAGGTGCAGGAACACTTGTTCCCGACGGGATCCCAGTAGGCCGTGGAGCAGTTGGTGGGGACTGTGGGAGTGTGGGTCAGCCATGTTATTAGCAGGACACGGAGGAGGACGCACTCCTGAAACGCGTCTGCCCGCCGCTCGGGACGGCCTGGGCAGGGAAGGGGTTGGCCGGCGTCGGCGGGGTTTCGGGGCAGCCGTACTGTGTATCACATCCAAGTCAGCGAGGGCACGGTGTGAAGACAAGAGGAGGGGGGGAGGATATAGAAGACGATGACGCACGCATGTGTAGAACATATAGTCCGTGAACGAGCACGTCGAGAGGAGGGTGGCCTCGTTCTGCGGGATGCCGTTGCAGACCTTCGTCGATGGGTCGACTTTGGGGGTGGAGCACTTGAGGGCGGCGACGGTGTCGAGCTGCGAGACGGGGACGGGATTCTGCACCCAGGCGAGGAGCTGCTCGTTCGAGACGATCCAGACTGTTCATCAGGGAATGAGTAGATATTTCAGGGGCGGGAGAAGACGACGCCACGCACCATTCGGCTGCACCTGCGCCCAGTCGAGGAACTGGTTGATCATGTCGATGGTCTTCTGCGAGGGGTTCACCCCGGGGTACGTCGTCGACAGATGGATCGGGTGTGTGTACAGCCCAATCGGCTGCCTGTTCCCGTTATAGTGCGCCGTGAAGGTGTCCTGCATGTACGCCAGGGTCGCCGCGTCGTCGACCTTCGACTCGCCGTTCGCGTTGTCGAGCCACGGGTCCATGAGATGGGGCCCCGCGACGCCGAGCTTGTCGAAGAACGCATACATGGGAATCTCCCAGAAGCCGGGCAGGACGGGCTGCCCCTTGCACGAGCCGGTGACCTCAAGGCAGTCGTTCGCCATGGCCGTGGTCGAGGGTGTACGGCCAGTACGCGTCCGTGCCCGGGTCGGTGACGGGGATAGAGGACGTCGCGGAGGAGTCGTAGGTGAAGTCGGAGTCGACGAGGAGCTTGAGCATCTGGACGCTGTAGTTGAGGAAGGGCGCGCGGAAGCCCGTGATGGAGGAGAGGGGGATACCGGCGAGGGTGTTGAGCGCGGCGAGGTTGCCCTTGATCTCGTCCGCCGGTGGGTCGCCGACGTGAGTCATGGTGTGGTCGGCTATCTCATTCCCGGCCACGAACCAATCTGAACCACTTCAGACTTTGCCAGTGCAACAAGAAAGCACGCACCGGTGACAAGAGAATAATTCGTGTTACCAAGCGAGGTAAAGTAAGTCATTTTCGGTGCGCAGCCGTTGGGGTTTTTGCGGTGCCCCAGGAATTGGTTGACGGAATCGAGGGTATAGGACTGGATGGCGTCGTCGGCCGTGAAAACTATGAACATTGGGACATCGGACTAGAATATATTAGCAGAAAATAGTGCCAATTTGAAATAACCAGCTCACAGGGCTCAATCCACCTGGGGGCGTCGTGCTGGCGCAGTTGCACTTTGGAAGCTTGCATTTCGAGGCATCACAAGAGTACCCGGCCGCTTCTGTGCTGGACGTGGCTCCGGTTAATCCACCGTCGTCGCCAGCAAGCACGAGCAGGGGCGCAATGAGCGCCAGGAGGGTTTGAGGAAGCATGACAAGGGACTTGAATCAAGGTTCTCCAACTGTTCTCCGAGCCAAGCACTCGAGGTCCTCGTAGAAAATGGGAGAGAAAGAGCGACAGAAGAGAGACAAAAATCGATCGAGGGCCGAGGCTGTGGATCCGAGATCGACGCCTATCGACGGCCGGAACAGTCCGGACGTATTCAACGGGCATCCTCGGGCATAGCTCGCCGCGAACCCTTGGCATCCATCATGAAGACGCCGCTCACTACGGATTCAACGTTGAACATAGTTTTCCGCATGGATGGCCAGAGCTCAGAGCTCAGGATGTTTCTCGCAGCCCTGGTTGTCCGTGAAGACCGGGATTTCGTGGGTTCTCAGACGAGCTTGAAAGAGGCTAAGGGGACAGGCGAGCTAGAGCTAAGTAGGGGCGCCTTCTACTAGGAGGGGGGTAGTAGGGCTTGTGGGCCCGACATGACCAGTGACCACCCTGCGACCAAGGTGTTGAGTTACACATCGGACGGGAGGGGAAGGCGCGGCGGAGGCCCCCTAGTACAGCGCGCGCGATCGTGAGTGGTCGAAAAAAGGGATGAGGATAGAAAAGTAGGAGGAAGACGCGTTGGAGGGAGCGTCAAGAGAAGAGGTGGTGCGAGAAGATCAGTGATCACTGGGACATGCCGAGGTCGAGTCTTCCTTGTCTCCTACTGGTCGCAAGCCTACCTAGCCCAGCTCACACGTGTTCGATAGTTGAATCGCCTGGTTGGATTTTACCGATCAACTTCTGTGTTAAGGATAGGGGTTTTGGTGCGAACAATGAGGCAAGGTTAATCGGCCCCCGCAGCATTCAAGCTGAATTCGGGCTGCATTCGAGATGTCCGCCGGATGTGTCGGAAAAATAAAAATCGTCTCATAAGACCTTGACGTCATAATGTGTCGTAAGAGCCTTGTAAGACAAGCATAAGTAAACAAGCGCTCTCGCAAGACGCAAATCGTCTTGCGAGGCCTTATAGGCCTCCGCTAATCTGGCTTCTATGGACTCAGCGAGATGCCGCCGACCTTCCTCTACCTCCTCCCGCTCCTCTCGACGGTGGAAAACTCTATTTTGAAGCCTTTGCCTTCGTGTTTATTCGTGGCGGTTCGCATGGAATTCGGCTTGACAACACACCTCGGCCAACGTCCCGCGTGAAGCTCCGCCATCCACAATCCTCTCTGTTTCCCATCCCGACGGCCCCAAGAGTTTCGCCGTCTGAGGTTCTCCCACAGGAGCAGCACAGCCAAATACAGTATAGCATTTAAATTCTACAGACGCCCACGGGCTATTTTCGAGATTCAGTTCCTGTGTTTATTCTCTACATATGTAAGTGTGTTCCTCGCTTTTTTTTCATTTCATTGAACAGGTATGTACTAGTCGGCGGAATATCCGTGCCATCTTCGACGCGTACGGCGGTACATAATACCCGCCAGCAGGATGATCGCCACCTGCGCGCTCTTCATGCTCCGCATCACGAAGCCGCTCGTCGCCGCCGCATTTTTGGAGGATGGAATGCACTATATCAGAATGCTCTATCTTACTTGCTGTAAGCTCAGCCGTCGACACTGCACACACTTGTGATATGGCCACTGAATGAATATATACTCTTCTGCTCAACACGATCGCCGTTGTCGGTGGCTTCAAATGAACACGTAAGAGGCCAAAAAAAAAAATTATTCGCGTTCACCATACATCGCCTTGATCCTGAAATACATGTCCGCGTCCACAATATCGACAACAAGGTGGTCCCCTTTGATTTCGAAGTCGGGAACAAGGAGGGCACCACGAATGATTGAGTGGACTGATATAAATTCGCACTTCTCCCTCTCGCGCTGGCGGACGCGATACAGGCTCAAAGTCGGTCTTTGGTGTACCGTTGGGGGATCCCAACATCCAGGGCTTGCACCAGTGCGAAGGGGTGAGCTCGTCCGTCGATCGTGAAGGTGAAAACATAAACAAGGCGTACAAAGATGTCGCCTTGCGTTGTCTTCACCAGGGCCGCATCGTACCGTGGCAGACTGTGGAAAGATGGGTTTGCAGCGAAGGAAATCGACGTCGTCCAACCAATTCTCGAGGGATTTGAAGAAGACTTTCAAAAACTGATAAGGAATTATCTGGCGGCAGAGGTTGAATAGTTGATAACAAGTGCAGCAAAACACGTACTTGTTCACCGGCTACAAGCGCCACTCGCTTTCCACCTGGAAGTGGGTATCCAAAGGCCGGAAGGAACACATTTAAAAATTCCGTGAAACGGATGCGGAATTTTGTAAATGCGGTGTCCTTCTTCATCTCGGCTTCCAACGCCAAGAAAGATATCGCTGGCAGTTTGGACCCGACAATGACGTTTCCCACCTCCTCAAGGTCCGTCGGCGGAAGATGGTCAGGGTCCTCGTCGTAATCCAGGAGCTGGTCGAGATCACCCAGCTGCTCTCGGATATATTTACCGACCATGCGCCGGTGTACAGACCGAAGGATCTAGGGTTTGTGACCACATCAGATGCTGCCTCTGGCGGAATGTGAGGGACGCACCTGCGGCTGAACATTCTTGAAATTAGTTTGATTGTGGTATGCATCCCGCAACGGCCGGTGCATGGGTTCAGAGATTTTGGTATTATAATTTCTGGTGACACCTTTGCGTTCAATGTCGTCGAATAGATGTTGATGGAGATGGGCCTTTGGAAAGTCCCAGTTCTTGTCCGCAAATTCTGTACCTTCACAAGCATCGCGGTATTTCTGAAATGCTTGTTCAGCAGTGTAGTAGATGGCCAGGAATGCATGCTCACTTTCAACGACTGGTCAAACTTCTTAAGCTGGCGCCGTCCAGCGGCGATTGTATCGGCGGTGTGGAGCTCCAAACCAGCATACATGTCGAGGTTCCAGGTAGCTGCGAATACACGCCAGAAATAGGACACCTATTTTATCCGTTTCAGCGGTCAGAATGTTGTGTGCGGCAAAAATCATCATTTTCGCGACATCTTCATGCTTCGAGCCATCGTTGAACGATATGTTTGTGACGGTCTTGAAGTGATTAAGACCGCGCCACCGAGGAAGAGCGTCGAACCTATTCAAACGGCGTCAGTCACTCACAGAGGCATGTAATCCAAAATTGACTTACTGCTGATCAAGTTTGGCAGATTGACGGTCGCCAAGTTCCTTCAAGTGAAGTTTGAGTTGAGTAAAGAGATGGTCGCCCCAGAGACCACTGTGATGGGAATGCAGGCGGTCGAAAGATATTGCGCGGTGGGGGTCTGAATTTGCTATCTTCCAGAAGACGTTCTGAAGTGCGGGTAAAACAAGGAATGCTCGAGTGGAAAAACGCTCACGTCTATTTTGCGCAACCCTAAATCCTTCAATAAATCTTCACCTGCTTCAACAGTGCCCTGTCGCGCTTTTTCGACGGCCTCCTGGGATCCTTTTGCAGTCCTCAAGTCCTTTACGATGCTGAGATCCGACTGTTCGTCTCTTTTGATCAAGCAAACCGGGCACGGATTATTGCCCATCACCCCGCGGATTAGAGTCATAATGGCGCTGTAACTAGTCAGGAACTGATGATGGATCAGGTGTTGAACTTACGCCTCCTCGTAGTCCGCTGAGAGTATTACTATGCAAGGGAACAGCCACCTTTTCTCCCCATCTCCGCATGTGGTCCATACCCCGGTTTTCGAAATTGAAGCGATAGATTCCAGCAGTTTATAGAAGGCGGCGTGCCACATTGCGTGCTTGAAATTTACATAGCCGGTTTTGCCGCTTTCTGCAGTATCGTCATCAATCTGTAAAGTAAAATGCTGAGCTATGAGCCAGAAATAAATGAAAGGCGTACGATGGGAAGTTCCCCGACGACTTGACCACCGCCCCATTCGCTACTATTTCGGATCCCAATAATGACGTTCAGGACCCTGACTATGATGGGGTGTGCCTTCTGAGTGCCAAAGGACGACAGCTTCGACTTGTCGGCGTAAATGTACAATGGGAACAATTTGGCCGAAATGTCCTTCGGTAGCTTCGACTGTTCGACGCGCTAAGAGAGCTGTGCGACTCGGAAAGGCGGCTCACGTACCTGGAGCTCCCAAAATGCATCTGCCGTCCAGGGCTCGTTCCAAAACCGTACGAAGGACTTGCCGTTGTGTCGGTACATCTTCACAGCATCCCAGACAAAACATTTAGCCAAACAGGGGTCTTGTATGAGGTCCAGGGCCCAATTCCACAGAGGGCGTGCGTGCATTTTAAAGAGGACGAGCGTATTTTTGTATGGAACTTCGACTTTGTATGTTTCGAACTAGAAATTGTCAGTGCGGCTAGGTGGCACAGGAACACATAAACTTACGTCGGTGCACTTTTTGGAAGCTGCATCCCACTGTTATTCATGTCCTCCCAGTTCCGAATCGTGAACTCCTCGAGGTTGGCTCCACATCGGCATATCAGGGATAGTAGTTTGTTGGTGGCGGCGCGGTTCAGCATGTTTTCCTGAGCAAACTCAGAGACCTCGAAGTCTAGACGAGTGCGAAATGGAAGCCAAGGTTGTTCAGTGGTCGAAGGAAGTCGTTGGCGGGAATTCTCCAGTCTGAAGTAGTCCTCAAGGCTGTGATTTTCCGGATCAAGGCCGCTGTTGGGATGGAATTTGTATCGGATATCCAGTTCCCCACCCTCAGCATCATGGGGTGCCGGTTCGGGCTCAGGTTGAGGGAAGTCGTCAAAATCTAATAGACATATTAAAATAAGAGTGTCAAGAGAGAGTGGTAGCGACAAACCAAAGTCATTAAATATGAAATGAGGGTCAGGGCGTTGGGCGGCGGTTTCTACGGTTGCTGCAGCGTCTATGACAAGACCACGTTAGCTCAAAACATACCAGAAATAATAGCGATTTACCCGGAATAACAGCCTGAGACGCAGCTATCCGGATTGAATTAAGAATATATAGGGAGGAGGATCCCAGGCATCTTACCTTCCTGGCGGCGGGCCAATAAAGCCTGCGCTTGAGCCGCCTCGGTGTGTTTCTTCGCACAGGCTTTTTCGTGTTGTCCGATGCCCTTGGACCCCTTCGTCACACCGCAATGCTTGCATACGCGTTCTGACATGGTAGGTTGAAGACTCGGAGGTGTTGGACGCTGGCAGCAGTTTGATCGGTCATGTGATGGCGTTACGAGTCCTAATTTAGGACTCGTTCTTATGCGGCCATGCCGCAAATTTTTTTGACAGATTCAGTACCTATACACCTTCCGACCACTATCGCCATCCTCGATGTCCTTCGACCACACTCAGCGCCTATTGTGCCATAAATATACATTAAACAAGTAGGGACAGCACTCCATATGTACGTATATATTTGAACTCGATACCATGAACGAAAGAGATGTCAGGTGCAACGGCACAAGAAGGGATAAGGACGGTAAGGTACGGAAAGTAGGAATGCCAGAATAGTGAGCACTGGCGAACAAGAAGACACGAGCACCGGGAAACCTGCAGGACGATTTGAAAGTGCCGTATGGTGTGTTATATGCGTATTGTAAGGGAGGTCGACGTCGAGGAGCGCGGGTGGGGTGAGATACGAGAGCAAAAAAATCAAGGCGACGGCCGAACAGCGATAATGGTGCAGGCAAGAGCCCGAAGTGGCTAAGCGCGATGGTGCAGCTTGTTCTGCTTTTCAATCAGCTTCTCTGCCTCCTCCCGGCTCAGAGCCACCTGGATTGTAAGCCAGGGATCCATCGCTGCGAGGTAGACTCGCGCTGCCTGCCATCTGAAGCCAAGTAAGTGTACGGCTAATCATAGACGAAATTGCGGCGTACCCGTCCGCAAGCGGAAAGTCGTGCTTTTCCACCACAAAATATAGGTCCTTGATTTGCCTCCAGGTGCCATCCGTGCGTCTCCTATAATTGCCATTGAGGCGGGGGACGTTTGGGAGGTATTTGAGGATCATAGCGAAAGTCGACGCGCTCTGGACAAAGAAATCGGCTGCGTCAGAGCCGGGGTGGGTTTCCGCTGGCAGCAACTCCGCCTCGTCGTGCGCTCTAGAGCTGTGTGTGGATTTGCATTTAGCGTCTGATCGCCTGCAATAAAACGGCGACATACCAGTCTCTGGACAAAATACCGTCTGGCGCCAGGAACCAAGGTCCGTCCATCGCAACATCCAAATCACTTCGACCCTCTGCTTCAGACGCGTTAGTTGCAGGCGGGGCGAGCCAGTTGGGAGCGTCGAGAGCGCCGTCTGACGCCAGGAGCCAAGTCCCGTCCACCGCGGTATCCAACCGACCCTCTGCTTCGGACGCGTTCGTGGCAGGTGGTGCGAGCCAGTCAGGGAGAGCCCCGTCTGGCGACAGGTACCAAGGTTCGTCCATCGCGATATCCAACTCACTTCGACCCTCTGCTTCAGACGCGTTCGTGGCAGATGCGAGCGAGGCAGCAGCGTTGAGTGCCATTGAGTATTGAAATTAGCTAGCTGCGTGGCAATTTATGGCGCATTTGAATAACGTTTGAAGTGAGCTTCGCTCTTTGCTATTTATTTTTGGAGCGCCAGGGATAAATGAAACTTAGTCTGGAGAAGCATTCCATAAATCGAGCTTCTTTATTCCGTCGGTTCATTGACATTCCGCAATATCCAGGAACGAGCTGCGAATGCTGCACAGAGGTATTGCACCAGTGAGACGTGTTACTGGATTGACTTGAGGGCAAGTATCGTCCGTGCTGGATGGTATCCGACAAAGGCGAGTGAGTGACAGCTGACATGCGCGTTTACGTACCTGCTCCTGAGTACTTTGCTATTTCCCATATTGAGCCAGACCTCAAATGCTAACACGCGCCGCCCACTCCTCGTCGCTGCAGTTTCCTACGCATCGTGAGCCCGGCGCGTCATGGACTGAACCTGCTTCAAGTCTCATTCACCGACACTCACCTTCTCTTGCAGACCCAGCGTCGATGCGTCTCTCTGCTCCCCGCAGGTCTGCAAGCAGCGCGTCATCTACGTCTACGATCCCAGGATTCCAAGTACTGTCTCGTTCGCCGACATCCGTACAGCTAGCTACCTCCTAGTGGACCGACATATCACCATGCACCTGTCGTCTTTCTTTTTGGTCCCGTCCAAATCCCTGCGTGCCCTTGATGTTTTCGGGCGTGCAATCCAAGGACAGATATCAACATCGATAGTGCGTTGTACTCATAGCTTTGCTGCGTTCTGGTCCTAACCACATCCACAGAGCCCCAACTGGGTAACAAAAACTTATCGACATTAACGACAAGAGATGCTAGTATTTGTTTTTAAACCGCGTCGTACCGACCTGACCCCCACGCCCGCAGCCCAGTCTTCTACGACAAAAAAATCGCGCAGGAAGTCCCCGCCAACACCCTCGGATCCGAATGGGCGGGCTACATCCTCCGCATCACCGGTGGCAACGACGAGCAGGGCTTCCCGATGAAGCAGGGTGTCCTCCTGCCATATCGCATCAAGCTGCTGCTCTCGGACGGCCACTCGTGCTACCGCCCCTGCCGCATTGGCGAGCGCAAGCGCAAGTCCATGCAGGTGCATTGTCGGGCCCAGCATCGCAGTGCTGAGCGTTGTGCTGGTCAAGCAGGATGAGGGCGAGATCGTGGGGCTGACGGATAACGTTCTCCTCCAGCGCGTGAATAAGATTCAGCGCTTCTTCAACCTGATCAAGGAGGACGTCAGTATGTCGTGCGGCGGGAGATCACCGGGAAGAAGGAGGGCGAAGCCGTGTACCAAGGCGTGCGTGCTGTTTTCTCTTCTTTGCCGCTATGTGTGCTGAGTTCTTTTGCGAATGCAGCCCCAAGATCCAGCACCCGGATTCCAGGTCACCCCCATCCGCCTCCAGTGCCCCCGTCATCTCAAGTCGCTCATCCGCCGGAGAACCGAGCACCAGAAGGAACACAAGGCCGAGTTCGAGTACGTCTTCACTTTCGATTTACATTTTCACTCGGCCCTTGATGCGTTGGTTCTGCAGTGCTAAGCTTTATGATCCATGTTTTTCTCTGATGCGGGCATCATCGTATTGGCGCTGTGTCCGAAGCTCAAGTGGGCGAGTCTTAGTTTGTATCACAATGTTTTTCTTCACTGATTCCTTCGACCGAGACGTGACTGAATGCGAGCTTTCGACGCGTCCGGTCACGACTTTGTCACACCGTGTTTATTATCTCCAGTTAGCTATATCCCGGTCCTGCGCCGATTCCAGCTATGTTCCTTCCATTTTCTAACTATAATTATGCCCCGGCTAACATTAAATGATATCTGTCGCAGGGTGAACCTGGCCCTTGGAAACGCCTTCCTCTCTCCCACCATGTGGAACGACGAAATTTTCATCGACACCCTCTCTGACCTTCTCGTTGAACGCATGCGCCCCGCTCTCTACGACCAGCTTGACGTAGTGACCACAGTCACCGACCAGCGGCTCAAAGTTCGAATCCGTCAGCTGCCATCCGCGAGTGGGCGGCCACCGCCGTAAGTTGTATGCGTACTTGCTGACATGCTTCGCCTGGTGCTCATTGGATTGACAGGATCTTTCTGACGATTCGGAAGATGGATTCGACGGTTCCATTGTAAGTAGTATTCTCGTCTGCATCCTAACCGTTTTGAGCTGGCTCAATAGCCTAATGTCAATGCCAACCCCAGCCTCCAGCAGGGCGACGCGCCTCCGTCGTATGCACAGCTTCGTGCCATGTGCGCGCAAGTTATAGCGGAGACCGCTTCAGTCTGTGAACAGCGCGATGCTCTCGTCGCAGAAAACAGGGCCCTGAAGGCTGAGAACTCGAAGATGAAGATTCAGAAGGCTATATACGAAAAAGCCAGGTAAGCAGTTTCAAATATCACATTGCCCTCCTTGGATACTCAACTTTCTCTGTCCACAAAAGGGACACAGAACGTACCAAAGAGGACGAAGGAAGCAGCCTGGACTGCGAGCCGGTGCAGGACTTTGAGGCATGCATATTCCCTCTGCTTACTCAACTCGTCTCCGACGCGCCACAGCCTATTCCCCACCACACTGGGACCCTGCGCACCGACGAACCTTGCAAAACATGCGCTGGAGAGCATCACACGGGCTATTAGGACTCTGAATCACCTGCGGACCGTCGTGGTTGTCGTATTATTGATTAGCTTCCCTATTTACCCTATGTTTCTTTTCATTTCGTACTTGCTATTCTCTGTTCCCTTCATAAGTAGCTACCGGAATTTTGCAATGGTCCAGGGCGCTTGCTGTGGCAATCTGAGTTCTGAATCGTCGAATCAATCTAAAAATATCAGAAACATATCATTGAGTTTTGCATCATTTTTAAAGTTTCTGCCACTCGACCTTGTCTTTCTCTTCCACGTTCGCCACATTCACATTCACCACATTCTCGTTCGTATGTCCAACCTCTCGAAGGAGGAGCTACAGGAGGTAAGGAGTGTTCAATTCACGGCCGTCTCTTGCGGTCTGGTATTCACGACAATGTCGACAGGCCCTGAAGGACGCCCAACTGAAGCTCGAACGGGCTTGGCTGAAATGAAAACCAAAGACATCCTGATCGCTCAGCTCCAACAAAATGGCGGCCGGAAAGGCAAACTTAATCCCAGCAGCGGCCTGGAGTACGATAAGGCCATCGTTACGTGGGGTAAAAAATTCGCGGTCTTGTATGAGCCTTGGATTACCGTAGCGGCGTTTGGTCCTTACCCAGAGGATGGGCCACCTGAACTCGAGACGATGCCGGAAATCGTCCAGGTCTTCACAGACCCAAAGCAGTATCTTCGGTACACAAGAGTGACTTTATACCAAAACATTCCAGAGAAATTCCACGAGCTCATCGACCCCCGCGGTTTTTGGCGCTTTTGCGACCGAGGTAAGTGCTTTCTTGACTTGCCATGACCGAATTAACATCTGTTTCCTAGTTCATGAAGCAAATGAGCTCCGGTCGCTCCAGCGCTTTGTTTGCGTTCCGAGCCAACTTCGACAAGATCCTGAGGATACAAGGTATCGAAAGGAACCGCGACAAGTTACTGTACCACAGAGCCAACGACAAGTCGGCCCCACCTACCGCGTACCCGCCAATCTTCTATGATGGGCTGAAAGACACCCTGCCAAATTTGTTCTTGAATCCAGTAGGCCCACTGGTGCGTGGTCGTTGACCAGTTATTTCCCGCTATTCAATAGGTTGGTAGAGCCTGCGCGTCATACTCTTCGGACAGGGCAGCCTCGGTGAAAGGGGAAAGGCAAAGCCGTCGCGCGTCACCATAGGGTTTCAGTGGAAGGTCCCAGAGAACGGTTTGACGGTTGGGAGTATCTGTTTCACCTTAATTCTGGTAAGCGCTCAGCTCATTCTGACGGACTTGATGTTGACACACCCAGCTGATCTTTGTCATTGCGGACCACGATGAGAACTTCACGGAAACCGGCAGCGTTTCGAAAATCCCGTACCAGAAGTACTATCGCCAGTACAAAATGCGGTTCATGAAGTATGCGAAAACCGCCGGAATTCAAAGAATCATCAAGTTCTGGTCTGGTATAGTGTTCCATGGCATTGACACCGGCAGCATCATAAACGAGCAGACTGCGGACGACATGAACGACGGAGAGGAAGCCGACTTTGCACTGGCGATGGAGAGACTGGCGGTGGATACGGTGGATGCAGATGAGGAGGAAGAAGATTTCGATTATGAGATGGGTCACCGTGAGTGATCCGTGGACGTCCGACGATATTCTGACCCTCGTTATCAGATGGGCCTCTTTGGGACCCATCACTCGATCTAGACGAGCCTGCTCAGCAGGAGCCACCAGCCAGTCCCGCCGTCGTCAGTTCGGCTGCGCCAGTCAACCCAGCCAATGTCAATGCCGCGCAAGTTGATGCTGGAGCAGCAGTCGACGCTCTTCAAGGCAGAGGCGCGGGCGGGAGCGCGGGTGGAAGCGTGGACGGAATCGCGAGCCAAACTCGAGGCAGAGGCCAGAGCAAAGGAAAGGGAAGGGCCGGCCGTGGGCGTGGACGTGGGCGTGGGCAGGTGATTGTGAGCGACGATTCAGACGAGCCCGCGCCTGCACTGCGGCGGGGAGCGCGTCGCGCATAATCATGGACATTGCTTAGCTGTAATCGTTTTTTTTTAATCCAAAGAGCTCTCAGACTGCACCGAGTGTTATTAAGAGACTCAAATTGGGAAGAGCCAAGAACAAGTTCCTTTTCGGGACACGTCATTGTGGCTGTACATGTGCATCACCAACCACCACCACCCTTGTGCCTCTTCTGTTACCGAGAAGTGAATCGTTGACTGAGAAACAAGAAGGCTATGTGCTTCCGCTTTTCACACTAGAGGCTAGATTTGAAGACTGTCTCTAATTGCGCCCTCCAGGAAACTGCTTCTGATGTCTACGAATTGTCTGAATCCTACGGGCTCTGTATTCCGACCAATCACTTGGACAGCTGCTGATTACAGGTATTATAGCTATCATACCTTACCAACTCATCCGCAAGGTTGACAACTTGCTCAGGTAAATGGGCTCGGAATCATCACACTGGTCAATTCCTCGCAATCCATATCGGCAAGTCTTTAGTTCCTTGCCTTATTTTTCTTCCTAACACTTGAGAGATAGATGGTGTATCAAGATTTCTGACCAAACGGGCTCGAGTTATTTGTATCGCTGTATGCCATGCCAAGATAATCGAAATTTGTTTCCATTACTGGTCTGGGAAAGTGAAGTCGAGAAACTCAAACAGAAATTAATAGCAGCACTCCAACCTTCCCATCTTGTTCAAAGGCGACACTCCAGACCATGACCCCACGTATTGTTGGATAAAAATGTAAGCATGCAAACATTAAATATTAGGTTCAATGCCTAACTTGTCGCTTTTTTTCCATCTAAAAGGTGCGAGAGAACTCCAGCTTGGTGGTTACACGACCCTCAGCGGAGGAAGCCACACAATTGATGGTCCACATTTCCCGCCGCTTTATAAAAAATACACGAGTTTTGATATTTGGCAAGACAGATAGAAAACATTCAGAGCAAGAAAACAACTGCACGACACAAGAAACTATTATACAAACATATACGCGTTGGAACGGCAGAAATGTTGGAACGTTCAACGCTTTTGTGGATGAAATAGCAACCTGAGAAGATTCAATCACGAACAGGAGAAGATAATAAGGTAAAGCAACTCACTGCGGCGCATCTCCCTCACCGATCTTTTTCAAACAGCGCCGAACAATCCGCTCGATGTCATCCAAAGAGCCATTAGGTCCGACCCTGACAAACTCGCGGTGCCGGCGACCGCACGAGCAGCGCTTTGCAAACTGTGCGCGCCGGTAGCCCGCGGCACGAAGCGCGAGGTGTACCATCCTTTCTACAAGGCAGAGGAACGTGAAGCGCAGTGGGACAGGATGCAAAATACTAACCTGCGAAACTGGCGTCTTTGGACGTAGAACGCCCAAAGCCAACTGTGGGTCCGCCCCCCCTTCTGACACCTCTTGTATTCACCGCAGCGGCTGTCCAACCTACAGGTCTCCCCGACTTTGGCGATAACCTCGCCGTGCATCCGCCCCCGTTCGACGACCTCAACACAGTGGTACACCCACCCATCCCCTTCTGGAACGTATGGGACCTTAATTTTGCGCAGGGCGCGCATTTGAGGCTTCGGGGGAAGGCGACGACTGATAGAAGGGTCAGACAATGGGGGGGGATTGCAAACTACGCACATTTTTGCAAGGAGGCGCGTTTCTGCTGGGCTTCGTTTGAGAGGAGGAGGGCGCAGAGGGTGCCAGCGAGCCATGGCACTTGTTGAGGTGGAATACGACGTCTAAAGTTGTCCTGGCGTGTGGAACACGGGAAAGGAGTTTGACGCTATTGGATGCAGAGGCGGACTGGGTGATATGATCTGTTCTTTACCACCACCCTTCCCATTTCGATTTCCCCTTACAGCCACTATCTACCTCGTCCTCGTCCTCGGTCTCCCCACCTGCACTACTCGCCCTCGCACACCGTCACTGGCGTACGTCTCGGCCTTTTACCCTGCGACATTCAGCGCTTACGATTTCCTCCAGATCATCGCTTAGTTGCTCTCGCTTCCTCTTGGTCGCTTGTGGTCGCGCTTCCTCCCTAATGTTAAGATTTTCGGTCTGGAGCTCAACCCTGGTCCCTCGTCATAATCATGGCTTCCGTCGGGGCTGGCAGTGCCTACGCCACCGACATCGTCGCCGTCCAGCGTGTATACTACAAGTAACGTTTTCCTCTCACATTGCCTACTCTTCGCTGATCCCTCGATTAGCCAAACCTACAACTTCAGCTTCCAGTGGCTGGTCGTCATGTCCACTCTCATAGCACACGCCCCATGTGTACGCCCACCTCCCGGTCAGGCCCAGGCGCGCCAGCACTCCAGTCACACCCGCTCTACCAATCTACATTATTACAAGGCCTACCAGCGCTGCACACTCGCCACTCGTGCAATTCCTCGTGTTCAGGGAGCACACGGCATTCCGGGCTTTTCCCATGTCCGCGTACGCAGGCAGCTGCACAAGCACCACCGTCCGCGCGCACCTCGCTGCCACCCCATCCGGGAACACGACTCTTCCCGCCGCATCCTTCTTCTTCGCATACTCCTCGCCCTTCTTCGCACCGCCCGCCGCGCCTCATACTCGCCCACCATCCGCGCCAGGCGGCGCTTCTTCGTCTCCAAATCCCCCTCGTGCGCGCGCCCTGCACCGCGGCGAACGTCTCGTGGTCGGCGGCCTGCTGCTGCGCGTAGTCCTACGCGAGCAGCGGGCGCTCCTCTTTGCGGTTCGTGCGTTCGATGTGGTCGACGCGCTTGGCCACGATGCGCAGGCGCTCCGCGACCTCCTTCTTCTCCTTCTCGAGCTGCGCGACCTGCAGCCCGATGATGCTCTCCGTGTCCAGCGCGCCCATGCTCTGTGCACCGTCAGCGCTGTCCCCGTGTACATGAGAGCGAGAAAACGCACCTGCGCCGCCTGCCCCGTCATAATCCCCTGCTCGATCCGCCGCACGCGATACTTCTCCGCATCCGGACGCTCTCGTCGAAGATATTCAGCGGCTTCTTCTTCTTGTTGACCGGCTCCACCATCTCGAAATCGTCGTCGTAATCGGGCGGAGCAGGCTCTTTCCCCTTCCCCTTCGACTGCTCCTTCGTAGCTGGGCGTCCCCAATCGACGCTGATATTCGAAATTGGCGGTGTCTTCGCGGCTTTGAGCATGCGCGTGATCTTCCCCGTAAACGTCGTCTCTTCCTCCCCGACCATCATGCAAGTCCCGTTTCCCACGCGCGCCATGCCCTCGCACATCGCTGTCGACGCCGAATTCCCGATCCCAAGCACAGACACACGCAGGTACGCGCCCTTTGGCGCGCCCGCCACCGCTGACTTCACCTCGCTCAACACGCCGTCGAGGTCCCACGCATCCCCGTCTGTTAGGACAAGCAAACTCGTCGGCCGTTTCGCCTTGCACGCCTTGAAGCAATGCTGGAGCGCCGCGCGGATTTCCGTTCCGCCGTAGTCCGCACGCATCGCGTCGACGTGGCGCGTCGCCTCTTCGAGCGTCTGCTGGTTGTACGGCTGGCTGCCCTGGCCCCACAGGGAAGTCGCCCGGCTGCCGAAGGACGTTATTTGAAAGAGCGAGTCTTGGTGCGGCAGCGCGCGGAGCATGATCACGAGCGCCTTCTTCACCGCCTGCCTTCACCTCCGCCTGGATGCGCGCCACCCGCTCGTACTCCCGCCTGCGCGTCCCACGGAAATCCCCACTCCTGTGTCCTCCTCCGCAGCTTCCCCTCGAATCAATGCGTCCCCAAGCACTTCTCCCATTTTGTCGTACTTCTTGGCCCAATCTCCGAGCAAAAGTCCCGGGACCTTCCCATTCCGCAAGCTACCTGTCTTTGAAGGTGCTTGATTTATTCTACTCGGATTAATGGGGATTTTACACGTGTTCTGCAGAGGAAGAGGACACGAAGGACTTGCCTGCGGTTTCACATGCCCGCCGCGCCAGCACTGCACTTGCCGGTCGCTTCGCTCAGAACCCGAACAGCGGCATTCCCGACGCCCACGCCGAGCGCGGCCAGGGCCTCCTGCGCCGCCTCTCCCTCAGCACCCCCTTCGCCACCAGCGGCTTCATGAACGTGCGTTGTAGTCTATGAGCCCTCCACGTCGTTACCCTGATATTCCTCTCGTAATAGCCCTCTCCTCCCACTCACGCTTGTCCGCCTCGTCCT
This sequence comes from Mycena olivaceomarginata, assembly GCA_029378375.1. NCBI lineage: Eukaryota > Fungi > Basidiomycota > Agaricomycetes > Agaricales > Mycenaceae > Mycena > Mycena olivaceomarginata. The sequence goes on from JARKIC010000527.1 coordinate 32,434, forward strand.
TCGTGCGCCGCGTGGCCTCCGCGCGCCACACGGCGTCCTCCTTCTTCTTGCACACCACAAGCTCGGACAGCAGCTCGCGCCGCCGCGCGACGAGCGCGCGCCGCTCGGCGTGCACGGCAGTGGTGAGCGCCCTTGAGGGCGGCGTTTTGCTGCTCCGCGTCGTCCTCGGAGGAGGGGGGGCGGCGGCGAGATGGCCTCGACGGCGATGTGCAGGCACCGCGCGACGCTGCCGAGACGGGTGCGCACGAGCTCCGTGGTGCTCGGCTGGATGGCGGCGTCCGCGCCTGCGGACGAGGAAGAGGAGGAGGAGGCGAAGGTGGACCCCTCCAGCACGCCCCCGAACGCCTCGTCCACGAACGCGATGCTCCCCTCCGCGTGGTCCACGCGCACCGCGAGCTCGCCCCGGCGGGCGCAGCCCATCATGTAGCTCTCGACCTGCTCGGGGTCGAAGAAGTGCACGGCGGCCTGCGGGGTGACGTCCTGCTTCTGCTCGGAGGAGGCTTCGGTGCGAAGGGGCGCGACGAGCTCGAGCACAAACGCGATGCGCACGCTCGCGTACACCTGCGCGAGCTGGCTCATGAGGCGGCTCAGCACCGCGCGCTGCAGTGCGGCGACGTACGGCGCCCACTCGCCCTGTTTGCCCTCGTGCGCCGCGAGCTCAGCCAGAATCGGCGCGACCTCCCCGCACAGTGCAAGGGGGTCGAAGGGCACCTCGAGCACCTCATACAGCCGCTGGATGGGCTTGGGCGCGAGCTTGAGCACGCCGGCGGCGAGGGTGGAGGAGAGGAGGGAGGCGCGCGTGGGGGACGTGGAGAGCCCGAGGAGGGTCGTGAGGCGCGTTTCCGCCGCCGATGCGCCTATGTTTTGCGTGCCGGAGCCAGACACCGCAGACTGGTTTTGGGCAGAAGAGGAAGAGGTCAGCCCGACGGGGACCGCGGGCGCAGAGAGCAGGACGTGTCCCGTGAGGCGCTTTGTGTCGCGCGTGCATCCCATACACCCACTCCCGCTCGTTTGTGTCGTCGCCGCCGTAAGTCGACCTCTGGGTGCAACAAAGTCACCTCACTCCTAGTACAAATATCCGGGCGAATAGCCCAGCTGGTTAACACGTTAGAGTTTTGGACTTTAGTCCGGAGGTCGCTGGTTCGATCCCCATGTAAAGCAATAATCTATATACATTATCGTATCAAGTAAGAATGTAAGCAAACTAAGTAAGTAAATCCGAGTCAGTAAAGGAAGTAAGCAACAAGTAAGTAAATCTAGAGTCAGTAAGAAAGTAAGTAAATTGTGACCCAGTAGGTAGAGTCAGTAAAAAAGTAAGTAAGAAAGTAAGTAAGCAAAATGTGAACAACTAGTAAAAAGCATTATGAAATTAAGTAGAGGCGCAAAGAAGCCAGGAAAGTAAGAGTGGGTAGGTAATACTTTTTTCTCATTATCAGACTACCCAACCTTGTAATGGCTTCTAATATCGGGGAGGTCTTGTAATACATTTTAAGATTGCCTGGTCTTGCGGGCTCTTAAAATGAAAATGATTTCGCGTAAGAACGGCCCGATCTCGTAAGACGCCCAGATCTTATCAGTTGCCGTGATTTTATGGAATATCATTTCTCTTATGTGTCATTATGATATCCCGCGGTCTTACGGCCTTAGAAGGCCTCACGTGGCCTTACGTTAAGATTTCGAAATTTCCGACAATCCCTACTGTTCCTGGATGCACATGAAGAGGAGCCGGGTGCGGTGGCATATGACACGACTGTGCCGTGTGATTAGAAGGAGGCAAGAAATGACAGGTGTGTTTATTATTTCAGTTTCAAGCACTGTGGCCATAATAAATATCCTTTCAGACTGTAGCTCAGATGGCAGGGTTCCAGATGGCCAGGGTGCCATCTCCTCTGCATTCTTCTGTCAGTGCAGAGCAGACTAACACCAGCGCGTTTGGACTGCCGACCACATAGGGACTTGAATTCTGGCATGTCACACTTAAGTTTCGCAAAACTTCAGTAAGTTTCGTCATAGAACTTGAGTTGTAGTGGGACTTGAGACGGGGAATAGGAACTTGAGTTGCAGATTAGACTTCAGTGGTGCAGGAAATAAAGCTGTGGCACTGTTAGGTTGTGCGTGGAACTCAAGTGAGTGACACTTGAGTTTTGGAGCGGGTGGAACCATGGGTACCAGGGCGGTGGAGCCTCGGACGAACTTAAGCTCGTCAGAACTGATGAGTGTGGAGAACTTAAGTCTTGAATTTTATGTAGGATATAGGTACAGCAGCAGGTGTACAGTACGGTAACTGAAATTAAGTTCAACAGAACTGATAAGTGTGGAGGGGGATACATTCGGTCCGAACTTAAGTTCAGCTCCCCTAGCTTCATCTGGATTCACATTTGTTCTCGAAAAAGGAGGATCCTATTAAAAGTGATTCAATCATCACGAACACTTGGGGTGCGTGCTTTATCTCGACGACTTCACATGCTCCCTAAAAAGATCCTAGTGATGGTGATAGTGATATAGTATACACAGCATGGTCCAGTCTCTGAACATTGTGTTCCCAGAGTTATCCCGGCATGCACGAGCCCTTCATGCCTTTGCCCTGGACCCCAAAAAACCTACTTGACGAGCTATTTGAACATTAACCAAATGTCTATCTAAAGTGGAATGGAAGTGGCAAGAAAAGAATCTAATCGTTGCGCCGCGGTAGTGTCAACCAGTGTAAAGGAAGATGGAACATAAATGGGAGTAGCCTCAAAAAATTGAGTGACTTCGTACGCGAATTTTGTAACCAATGGAATAGTCCTGTAGGTGACCATGTGAGTAAAGAGTCTTGCGGTCGGCATCAAGTTCAGCGGCCGCAAACCAGGTAAGTCATTCCTCATTCGAACGAGGAAGTCCTGGTGGGGCTGAACAAGTTCCAACCCTACTGTGCACTCTAACAAAGCATACTCCGGTGATTCGATCTCGGTTTTACAGAATCTGCAGACCCTCAGGTTGCGGTTGATCTGCGGGCGACAAAATCCAACCCAACGCATTCTTTCCGAGGCTAAACAGTGGCTTGATAGCAGCAATTGCGTAAGTGCTTTCTGATGTTTGGGGTTCACTACATTTAAATAGTGTCGGAATTGCAATGTCTTGTGGACTGGCACACTGCCTTTCTCAGGTTCTAATCTTCCTCGCGGGAGATACAATTTTGGTGAGTCAGAATTATCAATGGACCATTGAAGGTACACTGGAAGACCAGTGTTCACGGACTTAATTACCCTGTCAACCATGCGTGGTGTAATGGTTGCAAGGTTCGGCAGCACAATTCTAAATGGTAGCTTGTCGATCACATAACAGAGATCCATAGCCCATGATGGCATGCCGGAGTCCAAGAGCAACATTGAATCGCATGCAGCCGCTTTGACATATCTGCCATTGTCCACGGCCAGGAGGTATTTCAAGTGTGTCAGTGCCAGGATGACTCGCCTGAAATGCAGCGGTACCAGACCAGTTTCTGTGAATAAGGGTGCAATCAATGTATGGTAGACGGGATGGCCAAGGTTGATTTTGACATTTTGACATTTGGTTCCGAGTATCCCCGAAATGATCTTGGCAGTTATACAATGACTTTATTGGGATTGGTAGTTAGGTTCAATCAAAGTGGGGAAGCATTTGGCAAAATATGGTTCACAGGCCTTTGCCTCAAACTACTACTCAAACTCCCCTGACTCTGATCCTGGCATTGTCATCCGGCTGTTTGAGCCACGGTGCTCCAGCAAGGTCAAACACTGGAGCGGGATGAATGAATATAAACTCAGAAGCACATTAAATGCATTGGCTCACTATGTGTATCTATTCAGCTTGGAATCCACGGTTCTTGCTGATCTGCAAAGTACATTCACTCCCTGCCTCAGACATACAGTATCTAATTGAGTCTTCTTAGCCGCCATATTTATTGATGAGAATGGTGAAGGCATCCAGGTCCTGTTCGTTATGATGACCTACACTCTTGATGGGTATGTTGTCTTGGCTTCTCCAGCCTCGGAAATATTCAACTTACAATCTTTGCAGCTCCAGTGGGGTTGGTGACCATGGAAAAACAAGGATTGAAACTTTCCTCAAGAAGCGAACCGGTGCCGCTCTCTCCAGCTCAGTCGTGATGAATTTGAGCCCAACTCTCGCTCTGACCCTGATGATTCGGACGAGGAATAGTCAGCGATATTTGTAGTAGCCAATCACTTGTGTCCAATCATGATCTTGACTCCTCAACGTGAGTGAATACTTGATTACCTGTCTAATCGTAGATATTCTCAACATTCAGGTTTTGCCCACACCTTTGATGGGATGGCGAAATTAAGCCAACCACATTTAAGTCAGCCCGCAGCTGGCGCCGGCGTAGCCACAACAAAGTGAGCCAGCCAAAACTATTTCTTGGAATATATGAATATGATATTTATTACCTGTCTTCCCCGAAAGCGAAGATAACACTCACTGCGTTCAAACAAAAAGTGTGTTCGTGCATTGATGGTAAGTTTGATCGCATGTCCAAATTCAGACACCTTACTCGGCTAATGCCCCCAACGGTGCTTTCGAGTTTTGCAAGACTGAGAGTTTTCTGGGCTTACAGACTTGTTGGGTGGCTATAAGTAGTACTGCTATACAATCTGTATCAATATTTTCCCTCTCATTTGAGCACCGTAGTACCATCAGTCAGGGATCACCAAAGGCAACTGTCAGATGTCAAGATGTGTAAATCAACCTTGGCCATCCCGCCTACCGTAATCAATGATCACTTGTTAACATCCAATATACGTCTTAGCAATTCAATTTGTACATCTGACAAGGGCTTGAGAAGGTCGAGATCCACATCTAGGCTAACTTCACAGCCGTGTGTGAGATGTGGATGCACGAGAGCCATGTACATTTTGCATGCTTCCCAAGGCGGCAGTACACCAACCATAGACTCGAGGCCAAGCAATGTGTTTGCAATTGCCCTGGCTTTGCTCACCTTTTTCTCGTAGTGGTTTTTTGAAAATATTCCTCTTTGTGGAATTTAGTTTGAAGCCAACATATTTGGTTGACTTGACAATCATCACGGTGCGGAAGCGCGACTCGCCCAGCTCGCTGCCTTTGGGTCTCGGGCCGGTAGCACCTGTTGAGCAAATATTTCAACACAACACGTCCACTTTCTATCTTATTCCTTCATCACATCCTTTGTTTATATTTTATCGTTGACACCATTTCCTCCTCTCTTTTCTTTATAGATTTGTTCTGCAGCTGCATGGTCACCATGGTCATTGTCGCACTGCCAAGGTACTTATTTCTCGCATGCCACAGACATTGCACGGACCCAGTCGCATTGGAGTTGAAACATGGTCAGGTGCACGTTCACGTACCCACAGCACTTTAGTATTTTTCTTTTCCTTTTTCTCGTTCCATTCCCTCGCTCTATCACCCTACTTTCCCCATTTTGTAGCAATTCCGACACGAAGGTTTCCGCCGACACTGTTGTTCACTCGGATTGCACCGGGGATTGACTTCAAGGTGGATTGGGCACTCACCTCAATGCTGTTGCGGGGCAGCAATTCTCTCTATACGTCTTTGCGTGTCTCCTGGTGTTCAGCGAGCTGAGGAGGTGACTTAGCCGAGGGATTTATGATGGGAAATTTATGGACATTTCATTGTTTCATATACCCTCTTTCATTTTGCTTGCGGGCTCCAGTGTCCCACGAGAACGGGAACAGTGGTTCCATTATGTCTCTTCCCTCTCTCCCTCTGACCACAACCGCTGAATCCACTCCCTTACTCGGACTCGCTGTGTGCACACCTGAGTTTGAACCAACAACAAGCTATGTATTCCTCATTCTTGTTCTACTGATCGTTCTATTCCTAGTGCTCGTTTCTTGTTCGCACAAGCCGGGGATTTACTGCACGATTTGGTGTCGTTATCGGCACAACCTAGGCACCACTCAGTCCTCCTACGGACCACCTATCTCTTCTTCAACGGCCTCAGTTCCGAAGTGAAAAATGGGCAGGAGTCTTGGAATCAAACCATAGATCATCAGTAGGGATTTGATAGCATTGATGACCATGAAGTTCACACTGCACTATTTTCATAGGGCATTCATCTTCTGTTGCACCATCGGCAGTCAGAGAAGTCAGAATTACGTTGTCGGCCTGCTCCAGGTTTGTGATGAATATACCAGCAAGAAGAATGTCTGTGGTCGCATCAGAGAGGAGCTTGAAGTCCGACAGGTATAATGTCCACAGGATCAGAGACAATGTGTCTCCAATTAGAATCCCGATTAGCACACGGAACATTGTACATACTTCTGATTCGTGCCTGACATGTAGATCATTCTTTGGTAGAGCATAGTCTCTTATAAACTGACACTATAACAGTTGAACCTCGTACCTTGGTTTGTTATATCAATGGTACCAACTCCTCCGTACATGTCTCAACGTATTCAATGTACAGCGGGACGACACATGAGGCATCAAGCCCAGAGTTGTGCAGAAACAAATATATTTACTTAGGACTCTGCTGCACAATTTACACAGGGTAAGTACTAAGGGCATGGACACAGTGTGTAATGAGGAATGACATGCCGGTGGTAGCAAGCAACTTGAGGAGTAGGCAGGTGGCAGTGGCGGAATGACAGGGTGTGAGTCTCGTTGGGTCCGGCAGCGGTGCACAGGGTGAGCAAAAGCAAAGCAACTCAGGTGGCGGCGACGCTGACAGGTGCGGAAAGATGTCAACACCGTGAGGGTAGCAATCAAGTGAGATTAGAGAGCTTGCGCAAAAGCCGCACAAGCTGCATGCAGCTTTTTTGCATTGTGCAGAGCCACAGGGGTTATTTGTATTATTACACTAACAAATGCCATTTTGAAATTGAACTAGCCTGTAGTGTCTGTAATCTGTGTATTCTGCGGACCTCGTGGTGTCCCAAGTGTCAGGTTCTATGATGTCAGTGACATCATGTCTATACTCGACAATGTACCAAATGCCCGCAGACGGCTACTGTAGTGCTAAATGATACAAGTTCTATTCACAAATATGTGTTATAACTCACCAACGCAATGGTTCCCATGTGGCTCTGCACAATGCAAAAAAGCCACATGCGGCTTGTGTGGCTTTTGCGCAAGCTCTATATTATTGGCAGTTCATTGTTGTCCTGGACAGTATCAAGAAGGAGGAGCAAGCGGAGGAGGAAGACGGCACAGTTATTGATGAATTGATGAACTGATGGCAGCGAAATTCCGCCAGGGTGCCGGTGGCATTGATCGTGGCATTGATTGTGGCAAATTCCGTGGCAATCCTAAAGATGTTGTGATTACAGTAAATAACACTTGTAGCACGCTCCGTGACGAGCCCACTAACCGGTTGCAACTTAGATCACTTCCTAAGCCGACTGCGAATTTCAGCCAGGTTTATTCAAGTCCTGGGAAATCTTGTGGAGATTCACTTGGCCCAATTCTTGCTCAGTTGACACATTGACCAGCTTGCATTGGGCACGGAAACCCTGACTGTGTTGGGGTTGACCTTTCTGCCTGGCTCTTCAACTTGCCCATGTACAACTATGGACTTCAGTGGGGTTGAGGAGGTCAACACAAAATATTGTGATGTTCCCTATGCACTAAATACATGCCTAGAATTTGGTTGGCACTACTGGATGTCTGCCCTCTGGGCTCAATCTGAGCTATCTAAATTTCCTTGAGTCTTGAGAAGCCCAATTCAATTTTGGGCCTTGGCATGGAAATCTTTAATTTATTATGCATGATGGAGTTTACAATGAGAAAGTAGAAGGATGCACCTCCCTATTTTCTCAAGCCAAAGAATGTTGGGGGTTGGCCCCTGTCGGCGGGATCTGGGGTGAAGGAATTTAAATAAAAGATTGAGGCACCCATGAGAATCGAACGGGAGACCTCAAAAAACGAACAAAGGAAGGACACGTGATGAAATCAGCCAGCACTCAAAAAAGGCAGAGGAAACAAAAAAAAAAGAGAATCCATTTGGGAGAATTGAACAGGTGACCTAAAAGTGAAATTTTGGCGGGGCACTGTGTTTCACTATGGCACCTGAGGACCCACTACCTAAAGTTAGTGGGCATTTCTTTGATCAAACTTGCTTACCATCATCATCTCCAATGTTGAAGTCCACCATTACACTGGTTGGGAGATTTGAGATTTTCAGCACAATTTATGGTGAAAAATGTTGTTTGTTTTTCAGACATTTTTCACTGAAAAAAGTGGTGAAAATTTCAAATCTTTTTCACCTCTTTTGAGCTTCCTTTTGAATTTTTCACCTCGAACTCACAAAATAGTGGGGATGTTTTGAGTTTTTCACTAGCTTTTTTGGTGAAAAATGTCTGAAAAACAAACAACATTTTTCACCATAAATTGTGCTGGAAAACTTGGATCACCCAACCAGTGTTAGGCCCTCTGAGCCACTCTGTCTGCCAAAGTGCCACAGTAGTCAGAGCCACCTACACGAGCCCTTCCCATCTGGCAGATGTTGTTTTGGACGAGAAAATAAAAAAATTTCAAAAAACTACATCCACCTTTGTGGTTGAGCATCCAGCTCATTTTCACCTCTTTAGCCTCATTCCACTGCATATTGTATTGTATAGATATGTGCCTGTCCATTGTATACCAGCTTGTACCTATAAGATGTGGTGCTCGCCATCGTTGCCTGTTGACCCACTCCTATGCACGTCCTCTTTCGTCTTGATCAGTCAGCATTGCACCGCCACCTCTCTTTTGTCATCCTTGTGACTCACAAACTTGTGACCTCAGAACTGGACTTACAAAGTTTTATGGACGGCTACTGCTTGTGTGACTGGATTCACCTTTTATCTTCTCAGACCTCGTGCCAACAACATTCTCAATGTCTACGACTCTGTAACCTCTGTTTAAAGCTCTCTGCAGTGGAAATTTGGTGCATGAGAAATTCCATCCTTGTCAAAACAATTGTTTTGATCTATGGGCCATGAATTATTCACCCCCAATATTCCACCTAGATGCAACAGGGCTAACTGTTAAGTCTGAATGGAAGTATTTTGGCATCAATCTGAGGACAGACACCAGGAACTTGTTTGAGAATTATTATGAGGCCGAAAGCACGCATGCCTGTTACTGTGGTCACCGGATTATGACAATTGAAGATCTAACTTGAAGATTACTACCCAAAGAACCCATACAGCTGCATATGGTGGTACTGGCCCTCTCACGCATCTCCTCTCCCACTTTCGGGCTCCCCCATTCCTACACCCGTCAGCTATTCCAGACGGTGGTAGTCCCAAGGATGGAGTACGTGCTCCCGCTTTGGTACCGCCCAGTGACGGAGCGCGAGTCCGCGAGGAGAAGCGGGACGGTGTGGGTTACAAAGGTGCTTGGGAAGGTACAGCGACAGGCGTGTAAGCTGATCACAGGCTCGCTTAGGACCACCGCAACGGACACGCAGAACTACCATGCCAACATTGCGCCCATCCACCTCCGTCTCAACCGCTCGGTCTACAACGCTGCTGCCTGCCTCGCCGCCCTCCCCACTTCCAACCCCGTCCGAGGCACCTTCGCTCGGTGTCGCCGCGTTCCCCGTTTCCACCGCTCTCTCCCGTCCACCACCTCATCGCGGTGTTCCCAATCTTCTGCGGCGAGTTCGAGACCATCGACCCGCTCCGTTGATTCGCCCCGATCCCGAAGTCCGCCCTCTCCATGAACATTGTGCAAGACAAGGACGCCGCACGCACCGAGATGGACAAAATCGTGGCGAGAGGGGGCTTTTGTGTCTTCACGGACGGGTCGGGGTACGAGGGAGGAGTCAGAGCGGCGGCAGTTGCGATGAAGGGTGGAATAGTGGGAGAGCAACGGCAGAAACACCTGGGCACTGAAAGTGAGCACACTGTCTTCGAATCTGAAGTCTGTGGAGCGATCCTCGCACTGGACATCATCGCCGGCACTCCCCGACTCATGGACACTGACATCTTCATCGATTGCCAGCCTGCCATCCTCGCCCTCGCCTCCCCTAAACCCCAGCCGGGCCAATACCTTCTCGCAGCCTTCCACACCATCCTCGCACGCCTTCTCCGCACGCGCCGCACACTCAAAGTCCGTATTCACTGGGTACCCCGCGCACATCGGCATTGAGGGCAATGAAGTGGTGGATGCCTGCGCGAAAGCAGCAGCCCAGGACGGCTCCTCCCCACTCGCGATGCGCATCAAGCTGTTCGAGAGTCCCCTCCCCACCAGCTGCGCCGCGGTCATAGCAGCTGGTGCGAAGGCCTTCGCGTTACAGTGGCATGAAGAATGGTCGTTGTGCCCGCGATACGCTCGCATCTCCACCTTTGACAACGCAACCCCATCGAAAGCGCTGGAGAAGATGTACGACAACCTAAGCAGGCCGCAGTGCAGTGTACTCACCCAACTCCGTACGGGCCACATCGGCCTCAACGCCTACCTCCACCGCTTCAAAATTGCGCCCTCCCCCCTCTGCCCCCATTGCGCCACCCTGGAGTCTGTCCCGCACCTCCTCCTCACATGCCCAGCCTACCGCCACACACGCCTCCGTCTTATCATCCGCGTCAAGACCGCCTGCCTCTCCCTCCGAACCCTCCTCTCCGCCAAATCTGACGCTGCACCCGTCCTCGCCTTCGTGCGCAACACGGGCCGCCTCCCGTGATACGAACTGTGATACTCCCTTCATTTCCTTCTCTTACTTATCATCTCTCCTTTTCCTTTACTTAGCTTGTTACGAAAACGACCTGTTACGGTATTATCCATGACTACTACAAATTACTTACACAACCCCTCGGCACACCTCCATCCACCCCTCCACTGTTGCCTCCCTCCATGCGCCCCGTGACGCCAGCCAGTACATACATAGCATCCTGTAAAGTGCGACATGGGCCCTAAAGGGCCCGCAGCACTATAATTGAATAATGAATGAAAGGAATGAATGAATCGCTCACATCAATTTTCACTTGATCCATGGATGCAAAATCTCGCCAGACAGTGAAGACATGCACCTCAAACAACTATGTAAAGTTCAACTTCTGGGTATTTGTCAGTCAAATGCTCAATCTCCTTGTTGGTCCCTAATTGCTCTTCCATTCACAGAGATTGGTCTCATGCCTATCTGAGTCTGTCACCTCCTCCTCAGTTTCAGCCACTTATGTCCCATCATTGGCCTCAAAGATCACTATACTCATGACACTCTAAACAGTTCATTTGAACTTCATAGTGTGGGTAAAAAATCTTGGGCCATTGACTTGACCTAGGCTGCATTGAGGCTGCCATTCCACTGCCCATGATTAATTCTGACACATCAAACAACAAATAAAGACATTGAGGACTACTCAAATCCGGTGCATGTTGGAATGGCTACAAGGTGAAATTAATTCATCTGACAAGCTTTATTGGTTATACAGATGTCGTGAACTCCAATAGGACATGGACCAACCCAAGTTACTTCCTGCATGCAGCATTACCTGAAATTGGTGAAGGGATAGAAACATCGAGATGCAATTACCTCCATGTTACTCTCTACACATTTTCTGGCCGCGGAAATCTTGTGATATGTTGATCATGCATGTCCTGGGGGTGTTCTACACCGTTCTTGTGTCTCATTTAAATGCTAGATTCAATGGCTGACCATATCAATGTGCTAACTCATTTTTTGCTTCTCCTTATTCTTTTAGCTCTACGCCGGCAAGTATGAACATTACAACGGACAGCTGCGACCGGGAGCTCGGCTAACGGAGCTTTGAGAGGCCCACGGAAGATGGTGTAGCTACATAGTAAAGTCAGGAAATGGTGTTCAAGTGTCTGAAGTTGGTACTCAAAGTACAGGCATTATATACTGTGTCCATAGCATAGTAACAAGGGGATAGTAACAAGTGTGAAATGTAACGGGTAGGTGAAATAGCTGAATGAAATAGCTAGGTGAAATAGGTATATGAAATAGGTAACTAGAGTAATGAGTAACAGGGTGCATAGGAATAGGCAAAAAGAAATAGTGTACAGATCAATCCTACAACACATAGTGTGTGTACACCGGAGTAATCTGTGGGACCGGTGTTCCTGAGGGGACCGTGCCGTATAATTCTACCTACCTTGAACATGCCGATGCGGCAAGGACGGAAAGATGCCGCATCTTTGATTTTGCATCAATCATGTGCGCCAGACTGCATCGACGCCCGAAACCGTGGGGACCGGCAACGTAAGGGATCAAAGCGGCGTGGTTCAAATAATCGTTGACGCAGCCTCAGTCGACGACATTCTGGCCACACCTTGACAGAGGGACAGGTTTTTCTGCATAGTCTGAAGGTATTGTCCGGAACAGAATTCTTGCTTTGTCCTTTGTTCACAGAGTATGAATTTCCTTTTCAGATTCACATCATTCCACGGCCAAATCTGGTAATCTTTATCACTCGTCCTGGGTAAAATTTAGAAATTCTGTCCCGGACAATACCTTGAGATCTTCAATGTCATCTCCAGTTTTCTTCGAATTTTTAGAATGCCTGTGGAAGGCTAGACCGACGCCGGAGTATGAAGTAAATAAGGACAAAGAGACATTTGATGCCAGCCAATTGCCGGTCCCCAGAAGCAGGCGCCGGCGATACTCCTAGAGACGAGCAAAAACTACAACGCTTCTTCGCTCGCCGGCTAAAGGCGGTCTCGTCCATTGCAAACAGCAACTTCAGTGCAAACTCCAGTCCCTCCCGGCGCAAGTGGCCCTGGCCATGCCAGCCCCAATTCTGCCCTCTCGCCGGTGCGACGCGTCAAAGAGAAGGATGCTTGTGGATCGGCGCCTCTCTTTCATTTCTTGCTCTATGAGCTGCCCCTCATTCAGACATTACCGGCGCCGAGGTCCAGAACTGGCACGGCGAGCGGCCCATTAATATCCTTATCCTTAATCAAGGCGGCCACGCGGTGAATTGAATTGCTTTACGGTCGCAATCCATCAGCTGTGGAGCAGGTCCAGGGTCAAACAATTCTCCCTATAAAGCTACTCCCATCTACATTACTGTCACCGCTCCCTTTTGAACTGCGATGTCCCCCGATCCGCACGATAGATACCGTATTCCAACGAACATCAGGCCTTCGCATTACGACGTGACCTTCTGGACCGATCTGGAATCGCTGGAATTCGGGGGTCACGTCGCTGTAGAGTGAGCTTCCTTGCTTGTTGAGCCGATAGTATCCTGTTGAATCCCGCTTGACGGCAGCTTGGATATTCTGTAAGATACTTCTGTGATCGTTCTCAACTGCGCTAATGACCTCAAACTGGGAAACGCGTGAGTCTCCAATAGGTGGGAGTCCGCGGAGCACTTGGTGAATGACAAAAACTTCAGCTCTGTTCAGTGCGCTGCTCTGGAGGGAGACCAGTTGCAGTCGGCACAGATTGTTGCGGACAAGGAACTGGGGCGCGCGACCTTGAATTTCATTGTCGCTCTTCCTGCCGGATCCAAGGCATAGGTAAAAATCGCCTACAGCGCCACTCTACGCGGAAGCATGAATGGGTACTACAAATCAGCATGGCAGAGAAACGGCAAGACCGAATACTACGCCTTGACGCAGTTTCAGGTGGCTATTTCGTATTCAGACAAGTGAAACCGCTAGAAGTATATTCACAGCCCACCGATGCCCGGGCGGCCGTGCCCTGCTGGGACGAGCCTCAGTTGAAGGCAACGTGGACAATCACCATGATTTCTCGGGCGGAGACGGTCAATATCAGCAACATGGCGGCTGAGTCCGAGGTAGCATATGATCCAACTTCTGCGCCCAAGTCGGACGCGGGTCTCGCCACTTTGTTGTCCACTCTACTCAAGAAGGATGTCCAGTGGAAACTTACAAAGTTCCAGGAAACGCTGCCAATATCGTCCTATCTCGTCGCATTTGCCAATGGCCCCTTCGCGCACTTGGAGACGAAGGTTGTGATGCCGCTAAGCGGGAGGACGGTCCCTCTTCGGGTTTATGGTTGGTTTCTTGGGTATACCCTTTGAACTACGCCGTAATGATTTCCTATCAGCGACGCCCGATATCGTCCATCAAGGCGAGTTCTGCCTCGAGGTTACGGCCAAGGTTTTACCTCTATACGAGACCATTTTCGACATTGAATACCCCCTCCCGAAACTGGACGTCTTGGCGGTGAATGTTCTTCGTTTCGTCTATGTGACTCGAATTTGAATTTTTTGAGGAAGGCAAACGATTTCGACATGGGTAAGTCACTCAATTTATTTCTCGCACTCCTGAATTTAATCACGGCCAGGTGCTATGGAGGTTGTAGTATCTCGTTGAATCATCTTCTAGTCTGTTTATTAATCAACGATGGCACCAGAATTGGGGCCTCATCACCGGACGCGCCGCTGTATTCCTGATGGATCCCAAAAAGGCTGATATTGCGTCTCGGAAGGCGATAGCTGGAACCCAGAGCCACGAGGTGGCGCATATGTGGTAAATTTCTCTGTTCTGTTTGGTCCACGCAACACCAACTCAGTTGTGAAACAGGTTCGGGAACATCACTACCATGGCGGCAAGGACATACATATTATACCCGATGAACTCTCGCTGATGTTGTGCGAAGTGGTGGGATAACCTATATCTTAACGAAGGTTTGGCTTCTCTTGGTTCTTCTAAGTGCTGACCGGAAGCCGTCTTGAAGGATTCGCTACTTTGGTGCGTTTCTCCTCCGCCTTTGGCGGTGTTTTCGATTTAACCGGCGTTCGATCGTCTAGATGGATGACATTGTTTTGAGGACATTCATACCTCTCAGTCCGTATATCTCGGATGATACAACTCATTCAACCGCATTGCAGACAAGTGAGTTTTCAGATGGAATTACAACCCCCGTCGCTAGCATTATAATGTTGAATTCTCCGCAGACTATTTCCGGAATGGGAATCCACCTCAGCCTTCGTAGCCACCCATGTCACGCGCGCCATGACGCTTGATGCGAAACGGTCCTCGCATCCCATCGAAGTCGAATGCCCCGATGCGAATTTCATCAATCAGGTCGGTTCTTCGGTCACTTGAATTTTTTGGCCCTTATCGAATGTACCGGATATTCGACGGCCTTTCGTATTCTAAAGCTGCCTCAGGTGCGAGAAGTCAGTCCCATCTATCCCAGAATTCTAACGGCTTGTTTAAACCTAGTGCTTCGCATGCTCTCAGTACATCGGAGAAGAACGGTTTCTGGAAGGGGTTACTTTGTATTTGAAGAAACATCTATACGGAACACCGTTACTCGCGATCTTTGGGACGGCATATCAGCTGCTTCTGGTGGGTTTTTCTTTGCACATGCGGGTACTTCGACCTAAATTCTATGATAGGCGAAGACATTGTTCGTCTGATGAATAATTGGATCACCAAGGTCCGTGCTGTTATGCGCCCGGCATAAGATTTGGCTGCGTCTTGACGCTTCCTTCAGACCGGCTTTCCTCTGATCACAATTACGGAGACCTCCACTGGGATCCACGTTCGTCAAGACAGATACCTCGACAACGGGACGCCGACCGCGGATGAGAACGAGACGATCTGGTTTGAGCCGCAGTTTTGACTCAAAACTTGAGAACATTTACCTTCTATTTTCCATCAGGAACGTCCCGTTGGTCATTCTCACCGTCGATGGAAATGGCCGGGTTCATGTTGACAAGACGGCCATTCTTGAGCAAAGGGAGAAGACCATAGCTCTCGATACAAGCCGGACCTTCAAGCTCAATGCAGGGACGACTAGTTCGTGCGAATCACGTTCTGTCCCCCAATGCCTGCTTCGTCCTGACACCTTCGCTAGATCGTGTCTCGTACACACCTGAGAGGCTTGAAAAGATTGCCACAGAAACGGCCAAGGAGGACTCTGTCTTTTCACTGAGTGACCGTATCGGACTCCTTTACGACGTTTCGGAGCTGTCCAAGGCAAGCTTGACCCAGGTCAGCAGCCTCCTCACCTTGTTCGACATTTGGCGGAACGAAACGAATTGTGAGTGATCATCTCTTTACCTTTCCGTTACCAAATTATCCGCACTAGATCTCATTTGGGCCAGCATGCTGAGCAGCTTCGGCGAGATCGCTGCGGCATTTGAGGGAAATACCGAAATTAGCGCTGGCCTCCGTGCCTTTATTCGCGTGCGTATCTATCCAGACGATCGTTCAAGATGTATTCACACTTCCGCCGAGGTAGACTTTATTCGGCCCGCTTGTTCAGCGTCTTGGGTACGAGTTTCCCGAGGGAGAATCTGTCGATATCGTGCAGCTGCGCAAGACCGCCATTTTGGGAGCCGTGGTGGGAAGGGATGAAAGGTGTGTGCCGACATCGTACTGACAGCCTATAAATGACCTGGAGGAAGTGCTACCCAGGAACTTCGGAGTCATTTCACGGATTATATCAAGACCGGTGACAAGACACGAATCCCCTCCGATCTCAAAAAGTCGATATTCACAACGGTATGCCTATGGCTTTGTATTCCCAATGATTACTGAAGTTGATTTGCCCCGTCAGGCCGCGAGATATGGCGGCCGGGAGGAATTTGACGCACCTTTGAAGATTATTGAGGATCCGGTCAACGCTGCGGATAGAAGTGCTGCTACTATCCCCCCCCGCCGTCCCGGACAAACCTAGTACTCGGACAAACAAACATTTCTCGTTCAAAACTCAACCGTTTTCCGAGATTTTTGGCTTAACATAAGCGGTAGGAGGTGCTCTGTAGATATAAGGTCAAAAACCCTATAAAATCCCGCATCTTTCATATATATATTACCACGGAAAGTTGTCAACTTCGGCCATTTTCGCTGATTTAGCCTATTTTAAGGCCTAGGGTCCTCTTCCTAGGTTCTTACTATCCTCTAAATGCATCCAATATATGCCTTTACATCGCATGAGTGCCCATATAAAATTTCAGAGGCATAGCCGTCTTGCCGCTACCACAATGGACCGAAGGATTAAAGCATGCCCGTCAAATTGATTTCTTAACTGCCAACAATGATGGGAAAAAACCTCATGCTCCCTGTTCACCATCCTGAGGATTCCTTATCCTCTGCTTTATGGACATCATAGTCCTCATTGAGGAGCTCCACTCTACAAGATTTTGAGGCACTTCGACAGCAAGAGCGTCAGATATGAAGCCGGCAATCCAAATTTGATGCATTACCTAGTACTCGGACACATGACAACCTTGGAAAAAAACGACGCCGTTTGGGTAATTTTCGGTTATTTCTCATTTTAATCTGGGGTAAAAGCCAGATTCCCGTCGATCTACGTACTCAGCCTGGCACAACAACCTTTGGATAAAATGCTATATTGCGATTTTCCTTAAGTGTCCGAGATCTAGGGGGTGATAGTATGTACGTTCTTGTTCGGAATATACTTACTTCATACCCAACAAGACGCGCCATTGGATCCACCGAAGATTCGGGCCTCTCTGACGAAAGCCCGCGATCAGGACGTGGTCCATTTTTGTTTGGGACTGGAGGCCAATCCCCTTGCCCGCCCTTTGCTGGTACCATTTTTCAAATATAACTACGAAGGGGTGAGTGCTCGCGTATCCGTCAGCCTTGTTGAGCACTGAAACAAAAACATTCACAGTTTAGCAAGAGATTTGCTACAAACTCTATGCTGAAGTACCTCGTTACCGTGAGCAAATCATTTATTTATCCACCCGATATCCATGAGTTGTATTCTTTAGACATGAGTCCGTATAAAGTAACTTGTGCGTACTAACTTGAACTTTACTTGCCCCTTTCGGCACGCGTGCCGCAAGTTACTTAGATTTTCCCACGGGTGACTAAAGTAACTTGTTTTAACTTGGCGGTTCGCGCCAGCAAGTAACTTTTGTAGAATCTGTTCTACGCTACATAGTTCCTTCTTTATCTCGCACAATGACACAAGTATATCTTTTGGAAGTGAACTAAGTCGTTGAGAACCTTGATTTAGCACGTTTTGCTCATACGATTGCTCCACCAACGGTGACCTCTGTTTCTCGCTTACAATAACCACGCCCAGATTGTATTGCGTGATCGGCATCGTCCACATCAGTGAAGTGTAAAAGAGCCTCTGGCAGGACGGTGATCTGAAGTACCACCCACAGGTGAGTACCGAAACGGAACAGATCGACCGCGTCGACGGGTTTGTCACCGTACATGCCACACATTCAGATACATCCATTCTCCTTTTTGATATACAATCTTACCCCAAATAGGTCAACTTCGACTGGTCAAAAATATATGTAATGCTTTTGGGACAATTTCATAGAACCGGCGGATCTGACCAGTATGGCACTATGGATCCAAATCTCCGCCCGATCTGGCTACATCTCAGGCTATGTTGAATGTATCTTGGCGTGTCTTGCCTTTTATCTCAATTAGGTAGGTAGGTATGGTCATCCTGGCGCAACTCGACGAGAACCATGACATGACATGAATGCAGGTGAGGGTGTGTTGCATTCACGTCGTCGGCACATCAGGAAAACCCTTTTTGCTGGGTAGAAGTTTGCGTCCCGGGTAGCAGCGGTAGCACCAGTAGCTGACATCGGATGCTCAGTATCTCCTGGTAGAAATGCAAAAACTAAGTAAAGCTTGACAACAATCACATACATTAGGTCACACGACCTCTGCGGAACGTGCGGCCCGTGCCACGAGCCATCCGACCAAGTTCTCCGGTACCAAAGCAGTAACCAGAACCCACTAGGACGGGCACTATGACGCACCTTCACTCAGACCTGCGGTAAGTCGAGAGCAACTGCGTCATTCGGGAAAAAATAAGTGCAGATCATCATGATTTGAGAACGACTACACAAATAAGTAAGTATGTCTAAATGAAACGCCCAGCGCGGCCGTATTGATTAATACGAGCCTGACAGAGTATCTGTCTCTTTCTGGTGCAGCTCGGTCAGGGGTGTACTTATCTATTCATGCTATAACCTGAGTACCAGTCACCAGTTAGTAAAAGCCCCTTAGAAAGTGCGTACATCAGACCATAAAAAGTCGAACCGCAAAGTTACCGCTCCGTTACACTTTGCTATGCTAACAAAGTCACTATTCAAGTTAAGTTCAAGTTACTGCAAGTGACCAAGTTAACAGAAAGTAACTTGCAGTTAACGGCAAGTTACTTGCAGTTAACTTGCGCGCCAAGTTAGATCAGACCAAGTAACTTATGCCATCAGATGGCATCAATCCCCGCCAAGTTCGTCCGTTAATCCAAGTTAAGCCCAAGTGAGCAGCGGAAACCACTTGTAGTCTGTTGAACACTACAGAGAACAGTCAAAGTGACTAAACTGAAGGTAAAATAAGCCGCCCAAGCCGCGGGCCTTGGGTGCGCGGTCGAGTGCTCCGCCGCACCGGCGGCACGGCGAGACCAACATCAACAGTCGTTGATGAGCGAGATCCCGGTCTATCTTCCTCTTCCAAATCAAATTCTCTTCGCCGTTTTAATCCACCCAGCCCCTTTTTGCTGTGAGACAAAGATTCCTCCCCTTGAACTAACGGTCCAAGATCCATCTGCGATGAAGGAGCGTCGGACAGAGGGCTTGATCCGCGCTCGTGAGGTAAGAAAGCGACGGAGGGAGTCTCCATTTCCTTTCGACTGATAGGATCAGTGAGTTCCCAGCTGTACTCCTGTCCTTGACACCTGTATGCAGTGGCCAGCCAAAAGCCTGCGGGGATACGAGCAGCAGCAGTCTTGCGGACCAGAATATCTGTTTTACAGAAATGGAGCGGGATCGGTTGGTCACCAGATGAGTCCTCGGGGGCCTGCAAAACTGCTTCGGGTACGGTCAGGTGCCGAGTCACCTTACCGCGTTTCGCTTCGGCGAAGGGGTCATCTGCAGTTATGTTCTGCAGCTCTTGTCGGGTGAAGTTGCGTGCCAAAAAGTATATCTGGACATCGTCCTGATTTGGACGACGCAAATATAAGCGAAGAATCACGAGCTGGAAGAGAATCGAGGCGAGAACCATTGCTCTGACTGGGGAGACAAGCTCGCGCAAGATCTTTTCGAATATGGTGGCAGATTCAGGTGGAATGAGAGAATGTGTTTTCCGGACCTGATCTGCGGAGCGCCAGAAATGGACTTGACAGCCTAGCTCGCCTTTTTCAGCCTCGAGCACCAGCTGTTTTCGCTCGGCGTCCTGCGCTGCCTGGGATAGCTGCGAGAAATGCGGTATTGTGCTGATTATTGCATCTGCATACGCCTCAGCATGGGCCCCCCGCTGTGCACCAGAAAAATCCATGACCTGCAGTACAAAGTAAGTGTTGAACAATCTTACAGAGGAACACGTACACAAAGCAACAATTTGCGATCGAATCGAGTACCAGCATGTTTGATGATGGATTGGAAAATGTGCGCAAAGTGTGGACGGTGGTGAGCCTTATCCTGACCATTGATCCATGAATAAAGGATCGGTGTCCACTCCCCGGTTCGCACGCTGAAAGCGCAGCTGGCCAGAAGCGGGCCCTGACGAAAGAAGGTGTGGTCACCATCGACGACGAATCCATGCCGTGACGCCTCAGGGCCGTGGTCCAAGTCCAGTAACCACGATTCGACGGCTTCCTGAAGGATGTTGTCCATGAACGGGGTTTGAAACGTCATGTAAACCGGGCCGCTGAGGCTGGAGTCGATGATGAATGGGGTTGAAAGTCGTTTGTTGAGATCTGCAATTGCACCCATTACACCAAGGCCACCCTTGCTTGACCCGCCGGTGTTTATCCCAAGTCGAACCTGACTCTGTGTGAGATGGTAACGGGCCGCCCTCGGCGCTGCAAGGGTCGGATCTATGTCGGGTAAAGGAACCGACCCTGGGCCAGGATCACCGGTGCGTAGCTCGTGAGGGGTAGCCTCTTGCTTTCGCATCACCTGAACATCGACCTGGCTTTCCTGAGCCCGCGATAAAGTCCCACCAGGCGGCCTGTCGTGGGTGCAGTGGTCACCAAAATGCTCCCAGACCAGGACCGTCTGCCCGTCCCGTTCCAACGTGTAATGGAAAGTCCGTGCGTCGCAGGTATCGTGGATCAAAGGCGCGTCGATACGACAAGTACGTTCCGTGCAGCCCGTTCTGATCTGCTTCCGTCGAGCCTCTGGCTGCGTTTTTGGACGCATCAAGCGACCGCAGTTACCGCATCGCAGAACACCCAGGCAGAGTCGTATTTCTGCACTGGTACCTTCATGCTGAACAATTCCACTGGAGCGCTGGGCCCACTTGGTGTGGTTCCATTTACGCGGCTTGTTACTCTTATAACACTCACGTCGAACGTATCCAGTCGGAAAGTCGGCGCTCGAATCTGCGGCATGATCTGTCACGAAAAAAGAGTTTAGCAGCGGCTGTTTCAACGGCAAGACAACACAGACCGTGGATAGTAGCACTGTACTGCACCGTAGTCGGCTGAATCGACTCATTCTTGAGAGCATCAACTGCTGGGACAGGCAAATCGGTAGGAGCAGCGAACGGAGCTCCAGAAGGAACAGCAGGCGCAGCCAAGGGGGCTGCTGGGGCAGGCGGTGGATACGAATGCGACCCCGGAGAAAATGGCGGGGGGACAAGATTGTGGGGAAGCGGGTATTGTGCGTTCAATCCCTGGTACCAGGGATTAAAATAAGGGCCCCCGAGCGGCGGGTATCCTGGCGGAAGATAAGGAATCGGAAAATACGGATTGAAACCTGCAAACGTGAGGATATCATTTTACAATGTCGAGAAACATTAATACCAGGTGTATAGAATCCTTGGGGATTCATCGAGTTTTGGTTACTACCAGCCGGAAATGCAGGTCGCTCGGACTGAAGCGGCGCAGGATGCGGCTGCATTTGCAATCCAGGGGCAAAATCGGAACCTCTGAAGCGCTCGTTTTCTTGAGCGTCTCCCAAGGGGGTGGCACGTGAGAAATTGATGGTATCTAGCCGGTCGGTCGGTCCCCCTGGCAGACCCTTAAAAAAAAAAATTGAAAGAGACCTACTGGAGCCCTGGATGAGGTCAGAAATGACTTTGGAACACTTCATCATTCACTTGGTGGCTGCCGAGAGCTCAAGTCCTTGTTTCTCTCAATACTCACTCAAAATGGAAGTGACGAGATAGTGTGTCATTGACTCTGCGTAATCGCAGCCAATGACAGGTGGCGGTGAGGCTTCTTTTTCACTTCGATCGACGTCTCGACATTCAAACGCGTCCAAGGCCGTCTGTACATGCTTCTGCGCCGCCGCCGATTTTAGAACTACAAAATGTTTGGCTCAAGCTCAAACCTGGACCCTGCGCTATAACAACCGAGGTACGAGGTTCCAGTTATAGTGTTTGTTTATAAGAGACTACTGTACTATTTGATTCAATTCGCGCGCACTGTGACCTGTGACATCGAGCAACAAACTTTCATATTCGGATAAAATTCTGCTATGGCTATATATGCTTGATATACAATTTACACGCTCTTTCATGCAGTCAATGGTCTTCTTCGTGATAAATCGCCTTACGGGGAATGATCCCATCAACCGGTGATTGCCGTGGTCGGTCGGTCCCCCTGGCCAAGGCTTAAATACAAAATTCGGCATGATATGCTTAATTTTTTTTTTGCTACCCCCTTGGCGTCTCCATACTGTCCAGAGGATCGAGCATCTCCAGTTCGGGGGTATTTGCGTGGTCGCTGTAACGGCGGTGGCTCAGGCTGTCGCTTTGGGGGGAAGATGAATTGCCAGAGTGCATTCAGCATAGTAGGACGAGAGGAAGAGAAAAAGACGAGACTCTATCACATGCAAGCGGAAGCGAACGATGAAGTGAACATCTATGCATCTGGAAGTTTCAGGTCTCAGAAAACACTTTTACGTTGGATGGATTCACATCTGAAGAGAGTCAAGATTGCGATGCAGATTTTACCGCTCTTTTTCAGAATCAAGTTGACCGGAGTAGTGCCATCGGCCCCAGCAAGGGCACAAAAGGCGGACAGAATCACTGTAGAGCCAAGCATACGGAAAATCTGGACTGCAGAAAACTTCACCGACACAGAACGGTATGTTGAAGGCCTTCCGGTCTGCTACAAGCTCACAGTTTTCGCCTAGAATTTGAAGGAAGCTGAGAAGAAGGATCGACCACATATGTTTGGCCAACTGTAGAACTGCAGTCCTTATTGAAGTTCATGTTGCTACTGGTGTGGAACTGAATTCAAGACGGGCATGGAGGAATAGAGTAAGTTGCGGTGGGAAATTCGAACCTGACACGGTGGCAGGTTCACACGGCGAATCGTGATATACGTACTTCTTGCCGTTCATCACTGCCTTTGTCGGTTTTAACTTACGGTACTTACTCTCAATACACAAGTGGTGACATCGAGGGTGCAAGTCAATTGTCGGCTCTATCAGATTCATTGGACACTTGCGGGGAGTGATATCAGCCGCTGGAATGGCGCTCTGCAGTCCCACGTAGCCCGTATATCTCAAAATGGGAGTAACTTACTCTAACGTGAACGAACTTATTCTAACTTATTTTTACGGATTTTAACTTTACTTTAACTTTAACTTTACTTTACTTGCAAAACTAACTTGCCCCGCCATAAGTTACTTGCAAGTTACTTGTGGCGGGGCAAGTTAATTTGCGCAAGTAACTTGTGCAGCCATCTTTAGACATGCTTCAGAGGGCTCTCGACCCAGCAAGCCCATGATGACGCCCAGGAGTTTTTCAAAGCAAGTCGCATCGCACGATCACATCACAACCCGCAAAAGCTAATCTTCTTGCAGGACAAGGATACCACGCGCTACAGCATGGCGCTGGCTCAGGCGCTGGAAACTGTCCGGACTCGAATTGCCTATATCGAGGTACGCATATGGAATTGGCGAAGAACAGTATTTT
Organism: Mycena olivaceomarginata; assembly: GCA_029378375.1. Taxonomy (NCBI): domain Eukaryota; kingdom Fungi; phylum Basidiomycota; class Agaricomycetes; order Agaricales; family Mycenaceae; genus Mycena; species Mycena olivaceomarginata. The sequence goes on from JARKIC010000527.1 coordinate 56,215, forward strand.
TTAACCATTGATCAGCGCTCATACGAGGACTTGTTCCACTGGTTGACAAAGTGGGAAGAACGATCCAAACTTCAGAGATCGTTGGCGGTGCTACGCTATGCGAGACGGCATCAACCTGGTAACTTTTCTTTCCGTACACGAATAATCTAGGCTTGTGTTGAGTACAATGTTGATTTCTTCGGGTGTTGCTCCTCCGTCTTGATCTACACGCCCCACATCCGGATGCACTCAGCTGCATGCGGGCTGCAAGTCACGACCTTGTTCGGTCCTGTGTTGAACTTTCCCGAGAGTTGGACAGAGATGCTTGAATTCAGGGCTACATGCAGTGGAGACACCAGAGGCCACAGCGCGACTGACGGGACGTTGAGAGGGCAATTTGAAGACGAGCGTTGAGACGATCGCGGGCCACGGGCAAAGTAGTGACTATTTCGTTTCAATCCTGTGTTTGATACATTGGCGCGCTCGGATATATGCCGCAGCCCAATAAAGAAGCGTTGGATGAAAAGTCTCAGAGCAGACGTCGACAATGTCGTCACTGTCCTTCCGGAGCTCACTATTTTTGATGGGGAACGACGAACCTCCGACCCGACGCGTGTGGTACATACATGACGCCGTTCTGTGACGGAGAGTTTACTATCGAGCAGCAGCATCGCACGACGAGAAACGACGGCGGGAATACGTGAGATTGTCATCTGTACGCGACCGCCGATCGTTTTTATGTCCCAGATAACGTCGGGTGGCCGGGCGCTGGGCGTTCCGCGTGCCTATGTACGTTGAGAGAGCGGTGATATAAGGCGAATGCAGCGCCAAACACTGTAACCACTTCAGCGTCTGAAAAGGACCAAATTGCGTCAACCGAACTTACAGGCAACGAAAAGGATCCAAGAAAAGATGTCCACGACTGTGAACAAAGCACAGACGGCGACTTGTGGGTTGCCGTAGAAAAAGAAGGTGTCTTGACAAGCCGTCACATTCTCAACTGCGAGACCGACACTGAACCCTTGGGAGGATTTGTCAGTACGGATCGGCGGTAAGGATAACCCAGGAATTTCTCACCGAGCCAGGCTAATCCCAGTCCGCACAGCACACAAACCTGTGATGTTATGCGCGTTTGGGTGTTCGCTCGGCGCCGTTCCTGGCGCAGCCTATTGGGGAGCCAATGAGTTTGATTGCGGTCGGGGGAGAGGGAACATGGATACAGTAACGCGAGGGTCACCAACGTCCCTAACGAATAATAGGCCACGGTACATTGAGCAATCCCTGCGGAACGATAATCGGACAAGATTCGGAGGGACGGGTGTTCTACTCACCTGTGGTGTCCATGCCCAATGACGAAACGAGAGTCTCCACGACGACCTCGGCTAATGCGAGGATGAGGATCGTGAGGGAAAACCAAAGTGCCCCTGGCATAAGTTCGACTTGTAAGTACCGCAGCAGAAGATCGCAAGATTCCGTCTTACCGCATATCAGTCGGCTGTAAGTCCTGCTAGGTTTTGTGTCGGTTGGGACGCCTTTCTCAGAGTCGCAATGCGCGCAACGATGGGAACAACCTGGGCTGGTCGAGCTAGGGTAGACTCAATATCGGAGCGTGTGTAATATCGATTGCACAGACCTTTCCACTGGCAGCGGCGGTAGCACCTTCCCCAATTCGGTCTTCTCTGGGGGTGTCGTCAGAATCATTTTTTCAACCACAGCCAACGGAGGGTCGGTCAACTGGCTGCAACGTGACTCTTGGGAAGTACGTGGCGGGGAGGAGCAAGGACTGCGCAGCACCCCCATCATCTCGGCAATCGAATTCGGAACAGGGAAACTTTCACACTGTCGAATGTCAACTTGAACGGAGATCATGTGACCATGTTCCGAATCCAGAGGTTCCGTTCTTAGTTCAAGTTACTAGTGGTTAGGACTTTGAATCCGTTTGAGCCTGAATGGCATGCAGGCGAGTGCGTTGTACAGATTCATTGGTTCTTGTGAGCTGAGGTTACGCGAGCTTGCGAGCGGCTAGCCTTAGTGGGAGATAAGGAGATAAGATTTATGAATGTCCCACGATCGGCCCGTAGTTTAGATAATCTTCTGATCTTGACGCGTACTTCGTCGCCTCTTCCTGCTCGTCCTCGAAACATTCTCTTCCTCGACTTTTGTGCCCCACCCACCCATCCCTGTTTTTTCCGCGCTCACGCGCGCGTTGTTTCGGTCTCACCTCTTCCGGGTCCGAAGCACCGTACGTACTGGATTGGGTTGCCGCTCCATTCGACGCCCGATTCTTGCCCGATTCGCAACTTCTCCGCAAAAGTATGAAGCGCGCCGAATCAAATATTCGCTCACCGTGCGGTTTTTACCGCTGCTTCTCACTTCCCCTCAATTTTTCCTCTTCCTGGACGGAATAAATCGCGATACCCCTTTTCAGGCCAAAAACGCAAATAAATCCAGTCTATATATTCTGTATATACAAAAGATTTGCAGTTCCGTAAGGCCGTTGTGACGCGCCTGGGAACGATTCCACTGAGACTACTGCCAGCAGGGGCCGAAGAGAGTGTACGTCCGTGTTCCTGCAGCCCTGAATGACGACCGAAGTGGTGGCATTTTTTTCTGCGTGGCAACACCAAGGCAGCACCAACCGTTTTCACGTCCCGGCTGATGTTACTGGCCGATGTCCCATGGAGGAGCTCTTTGCATTGAGTGCGTTCAAGATAAGAGACTGGCGATATAGAGCAATTGCAGTGGTGAATACTATGACACTGTGAGCATATGAAATTCGACCGATTAATGAAACTTACGTGTGATGAAAAGGATCCCAGCGAAGACGTCCACAAGTGCGAACAAAGTGCACATGGCCAATCCTAATCCGCTGCAGGTAGCGCACATACAAGCCTCAGAGTTACTCATGACCAGGCCGCATGTGAAGCCTTGAAGTATTTCGTCAGTACAGCATTCGACTGTTGTATGTTGTAGATAATCCAGCCTCAAAGCTGCTCACCAAGCCATGTAAATGCCAATCCACACAGTACATAAATTTGTGGTCTTGTACGGGTTGAAATTTCCTGCGGCTCTCTGCGAACCTCCTGGCGTAACCTATTCCAGATAGATCGAGTAAGTCATAGAGATATCGAGAAAGAATAATCACATCACTGTGAGGGTCAGGAAAGTTCCCAAAGCATAGTAGGCAACCACGATTTGAAGGAGACCTGATAAATGAGAACACGAATTAGCTCCTCGAGGAGACTAGATCAAGAGGTATTTCAACTCGCCCGTTCGTTGGATGGCCCATAGTAAGGCGTGTTCCATGCTTACTTCTGCGATTGCAAGGATGAAGATCGCAAACGCAAGGCAAGGTGCCGCTGGGATAAGCTCAAGTTGAATACCACCACAGAACAGCGCAATGGTGTCTCTCACAAATCATCAATGCGCGCACACCGTAAACTCTTTGGGACTGCCTGTCATTTGCAGCACCTCCCTCTGAGTTGCAATGCGCGCAACGATGAGAACCTGGGCTAGCTGAACTTGAGAGAGGATCAGAATCCGAGAGAGTGTGCTAAGCGGGAGGGACTGTACGGACCTCTGCGCTGGGCCCTCCACTCGCGACGGCTGTAACACCTCCACGCATTCAATCTTCTCCGAGGGTAGATCTGGTGTTAGAATCATTTTGGACCGCAGCCAAATCGCAGCTAACGGAGGGACAGGAAACTGGGTCCAAAGTGTAAGGGTGGTGTAGGGAAGAAAGAAGGACTGTGGCAACCAAGCAGCTGCGGTCTGCCCATCACCTCTGAAGTGATGGGCAGACCACAGCTGCTTGGCGATTTATTGATTTATTGCCAAACCAATAGAAAAACCTTGAAGTTTCACACTGAACGTCAAGGGCGATCGTGAGAACCTGTTCGAGAAATAATCAGAAATCAATATAGAACGGGAACCGCACGAAAGGCTCCGCATGCTCAGTCTACACGGCCAAACGGAAATCTTGTGAAATCTCAAGATCAGTTGACCTGCAATCTCGTACGAATGGATTCTTAACAATTTTCTACGACCTGATCTCGGCAAGGGCGATATCAACTCGCAGCGTTAAGCGTTGTTAACCGGTGTCTCTCGTGGGCACAACGCCGCACAAGGGTCCGTGCGCCCCAACGTAAGACCACGTGCATGTCGGCCTGTCAAAGCGCTATTGCTTCTCGCTTCCATCTCCTCGCTTTCCACATCACCTTTTCCCCCTCCCATTCACAATGTCAAGCTTCCATCTCGTTTACGCAAGTTATTGTCAAACATGAAGGCCTAGCCAATACCTTATAGGCTCAACGGACACAAGACAGACCTCAAGGCTCAAAGGGGCACGGAGGCATCTTCAAGACAACGTCTGCGCCTGAACTCCAACAAATATCAAGATTTCATCATCATCAAATTTTCAAAGTCGTTCGCAAAGTCACTGTTAAGTACGCAGGTCAACAGACGCAAGACAGAGGCAATGTAAATGCGTCAAGCTTCATCTCGCAAGTGGAATTAAACTTCAAGCTTCAAGTTTTTGGGTTCTAACTCTGAGTCTGGTCTGGTTCGTCTACTTTGTGTGCCGCATCCGATATTTGTGCCACATTCGATGTTTTTTTACTTGTTTTAACGGTCAAGGCATTGAATTATATATTCCCTTCTCCTTTCTGAATGTGTGAGCATCTATGTCGATTATGAGCTGGAGGGACGCGCAGCTTTTTGCAGGCAGCGCCGGTCAGAAGTCCCAAAGGGGCACATAGTCGTAAGAAATTCGTACGTTCTGTCCGTCTTAAGATTTCTTCTTAAGATTTCTTAAGTGGCTGGATTTTGTCTTTGCATTGAAACTTTGACAACGAATCACTACGATTCAAAATTGTAATTAAAAACTAAGCCATCAGTGCGGCCGTGTACGCTTCTCACGTTGTCGCCTGCTCGCGAATGTTCTCTCATCACGTGTGCGCGTTTTTGCGATCGGGCCGAACTTGGCCGAAGCCATCCGCCTCGAACCTCTCAGTCGTGTCAACAAAAATGGAATCTGAATCGACCGGTGAGTCGGGCCGAACACAGCCAAAGCACTTCGGACGGCCTCAAGGATGCTCATGCCATATCTCGCGACTCGCCAGCTAAGCTTTGTCGAGTTCTTTCTGAGGTGACCAGACGGTCCGACGGAAGTGACGATACCTGTTCCGAAGGAGGCCACTCTGGTGCTCTCCGAAAAGTTCCGTCATATATGCACATGTCTCGCTCGGCGCTTCCCAAGCTTGCTAGACGGCGGAATCTCGACCACCCTCGAGGTCATGATCATTGATCACCCTTGTGTCTTGCAAGCTTGTCTCCATTCCTCTGGCATCCAAGTAATGTGACGGATTCATACCCTCGAGATGCAGCGGTTATAAATTATTGGAAACTTCCTCCAAGATAAGGGCTCAGCACAGCCTCTGCTTTGACCGCTTTGACCAGCGCTTTGGCCGGCTAGAGAACAATGGAAACCGACGCTTATAAATGGAGCCGATTTAGTACTAGTGGTCTATTCCATTACTATCCTCTTGCTTACCACCCACCCCAATCTCACTACGATGTCCACCACCGTCTCGGGCTCTAAATCGATTGCAAGTGTCCGTGACCACCCGCCACGCACCCCGCCAGCCCCAAAAGCAGCGGAATTACGCCATAACCTGCGGTGGAATAGTCGTCGTTCTCAAAACGCAGGTCGCTGGCTCGCTGTACATCATCACTGGCGACGGGAAGCGGAAGTGTATCGAGATCAACATTGACGTGAGTGCCGGTTCATGTTCGGGGATCTAGGATCTAATCTTCTCTCCCTAGGACGCGAGTGTGGGGAAAGCTCGCCGAGCTGGAGATAAGGACGTCGGGAACATTAATGTCACTGCTACGGTCAGAAACCCTATCTGTTGACGGTAGCCCCGTAGAAGATGAAGAGACCGAGGTCAAGGTTGAAGGTTCTTGACTCTTATCTTCACGCGAAAGCGGATCTGACACCTTCCTTTGACAGAGCTGCAAGACGATGAAGAAACACCTGACGCACTTTCTGGTCTCCAACGCACACCAGTGGCCACAAATCCAACGCCTGAAACGCATGCCGCCGAAAATACCACGCAATCGCCTGCGACAAATACCCCGAGTCCGTCTTTCTCATCTGATTCTGCATCCATCCATACTCATACGTCGTTCCCTCAGAACTTCCCGCATCAACGCAAACTAAGAGGCGCATTGAGCCCACCTCTCCTCCTTCCATACCTGCTGCTAGTCAGCCTTCAACCTCCAAAACGTCTTCCTCCTCCACGGTGGCAGCGGCCCCACAGACGCGTAGTATGCGTCGGGATACCAAAGCCGGCGCTGGAATGCCACCGACCGCGCCTGCCTCGCCGAGCCCGAAGAAGCGGGGTGCGTCGGAGATGGAGTCGTCAGATGCGATCCAGGGATCTTCCGCCTCAGTGAATGGCAGGAGCAAGAAGCGGGTGAAAGTCGCCGAGGAGAAGCCACCGCGCTCGCCGCCACGCAGAGGCCGGGTATCCGATTTCCAGACTTGATGTTTGAGGGGGGCCATTCTACTTTAACCCAACGTGTGGCCCATTTTTTTTGATAATTTGCTACCGGTTTTATCATTATCCCTTATTTTGCACGTAAATGTTTGCAGAGGGCTCGGGGAAACTTCCTTCTCCCGCTCCCGTGCGCTGTAATCCAATGGTCCGGGACTGCCCAAACTTGATCAGGTGCATCTTTATTCGAAACCTAAAAGGATGGAGAGCAACATTGAGAGCTTGTCTATTAGCTTGAAATTTTCGACTGCGAGCACCGTTGACCAGGCCCTGTAGACGTCAAAGTACTGCGGGCCAGACCCCGAGCCAGCACAGTTGGCGATTGTAACCGCATCCCCTGCAACACTTCCGATCTGGAGACACTGTCCGGTGAACCCGTTGACGACGGTGCACGAGGAGGCCAAGACCCCGCCTGCGCCAACCGTAGAGGGGTCAGGGCACGTAGAGCAAACAACCCCAGCCCTGCTTTCTGGTACCAGGCAGAATATCAGTCGTGAAATACATGCCCCAAGAATGTGGCGCTTACCCGTCCTGGGGAGCCAACAGGGTCTCTAGTTCGATCCCATTGACCTAGGTTGGGAAAAGTCCGGCAGCTTGATTGGGCTGGTTGACGTTCCTGTGGCTTCAAAATCAAAACTCTTGAATCTGTTCGTGAAAAATAAGAAATTACTTTAGCACGAAACCAGCATTGGCTGTGGTCGCAGCCTCAGCGATGTATTCAGCAGCGGTAGCTATGTATGACATCGGAATTTATACAGGCTAAAAGTTATCCATTAATACATAGAAAACGCGTACTACCGAGCGGGGGCAGAAAGCTTAGGTACCGCACGACATTCCCGGCCTGGCTGAGACCAGAGCAGGCAGGTTACCTGGTAAAACCTCGTGGGAAACTCATCCGGCAGCCAGAATTCATCAAAGCACCTTCAATTCAAGATGACTTGGTGTTCTCTGATTCTGAGAGATAGTCGTCGATGCCACCCCGCTGTTGGAATTCCATCCCTTTATTTGAGATTCCGAGTGCTGTGCGATTCGCTTCTCGCTGACTTGTCTTACTGCAACGTGGGAGTGGCAGGGGTGTTCTCAATACAAGGCAATTCAAACTCTTGCCAAACGTATGACCAGATTTGACGGCGGAACAGACGCTTAAACTTCGAAAAAGTTTGTCTTGATTACTGATGCATAGAGCGAAAAATGCTTATAGACCGGGGACGGTTTGAGGGGAAGACCTGCCCAAGTATATTTGTACCCAAAAACACAAAAATTCTACCGACAGATTTCTACACCGAGTTGTTTCACTGGGAATCCACTTAGCTTCCTGTCGAATGCGGATAGAAGCGTTCAACTCTCACCTTCAGGGCTTAGCAACGGAATGAACTAATGGTAGTGCCGGTGTTGACATTGACACATTCGCCAGCCGGGTCGGGGCCAAAGGTGAACTTCTGTCCAGTGCAACCGGAGCCTGTGAAAAGCTGCACCTTTGCTGAGGACCCCGAGAGCTATGATTTACGTCAGCATTGCTTCAAAAAATCGGTGCTGCTAACCTTGTAGGAGTGTCGGCCATTGAAGGAAACACAACCGCCGTTGCAAGAGGCAGCGCCGCCTTTGGCCCCGTTGCAACTGTTGCCACTGAAAGCGACAAGCTGCGTGGCATCAACCTGGATGGCCAGAAAGGCAGCGGCGAGGACAGAGATAGTGAAACGCATTGTAGAAGGAGTATTCAGGAAGACTTGATGGGTTAGTTCTAAGTCTACTGTCGAATGGCTGCTGAATTTATGTTCCAAAGATTCAGGGATGAGAATTCATGGACCGATTTGAGCTGTAGTTACATGCTCCTCTCGACACCCGAGTGAACCTACTCTATGGAGCGGGACCGCAACCGATCTGGACGCCCTATTTAGAGCGGCAACGGTCGATTATTCTATTAGTCCTTAACTCAACCGTACTGCCAACAGCAATGTATCGTTTACTTTGTTACACCCGAGCCACCGGGAAACATGTCGAAATCAGACAGGTACGTAGACCTTCAATCCGTTCCAACAGCCGCAAGTGTAATTCCCGCCAATGCGTTGTCGGCACGAATATTGTCTGGTGTCTGATAAGAGCTCTGCTCCTGAAATGTGCAACACTTTGTACGCCCTGTGGTTGGTAACCTGCATTTGTTTGGTACGCGTAACGCCGGTCATGATACTGACACCATCTTAAAAATATCGTACCCAGACTCCAGTGCCAGTGCAAAAATCAATATATGTTATCCTGATTTGATTCCATCTTTCAAAGTCGTTTTTGCTATTCATAGGCATTTGCTTGGCGTGCGAAGAATTTGTGATTGTCGTCGACAATAGCGGAAGGGCATCACACGGGGTACGATTAACGAACACCTGGTTCCAGGAATTATCTTGGAATGATTTTTAGGTCGAGCAGGATCTCCAGCATCAAAACAACTCGAGAGAAATGCTTGAAAGATACTTCAGATTCAACCTTTATCACTAATAGATTACCAGTCCCGATAATTGGAAGAGCGAACGAAGCGAATAAAGTTACAGCACTCACATAACTGAAACAAAATCAACTGCCGAATTTGCGGAAGATGATCATTTGAAGGATTGATTACACGCTTCTGTCGAACTGATGATGGTTAACCGAGCTCAAATTTATCCTGACTTATCCGATGCTATCAGAGACAAACGGCGGCGTGCTATCAACCCTTCGGCAATATCATCAAAACCACTGGGGGATGCTGTTGAATGCGTCGATGTCAATTGCCGGGAAAATGAGCTAGCACTTAGGTACGTACTAATGTCGGTGTTACAACGGATTAGTACGTACCTAAGTGCTAGCTCATTTTCCCGGCAATTGACATCGACGCATTCAACAGCATCCCCCAGTGGTTTTGATGATATTGCCGAAGGGTTGATAGCACGCCGCCGTTTGTCTCTGATAGCATCGGTTAACCATCATCAGTTCGACAGAAGCGTGTAATCAATCCTTCAAATGATCATCTTCCGCAAATTCGGCAGTTGATTTTGTTTCAGTTATGTGAGTGCTGTAACTTTATTCGCTTCGTTCGCTCTTCCAATTATCGGGACTGGTAATCTATTAGTGATAAAGGTTGAATCTGAAGTATCTTTCAAGCATTTCTCTCGAGTTGTTTTGATGCTGGAGATCCTGCTCGACCTAAAAATCATTCCAAGATAATTCCTGGAACCAGGTGTTCGTTAATCGTACCCCGTGTGATGCCCTTCCGCTATTGTCGACGACAATCACAAATTCTTCGCACGCCAAGCAAATGCCTATGAATAGCAAAAACGACTTTGAAAGATGGAATCAAATCAGGATAACATATATTGATTTTTGCACTGGCACTGGAGTCTGGGTACGATATTTTTAAGATGGTGTCAGTATCATGACCGGCGTTACGCGTACCAAACAAATGCAGGTTACCAACCACAGGGCGTACAAAGTGTTGCACATTTCAGGAGCAGAGCTCTTATCAGACACCAGACAATATTCGTGCCGACAACGCATTGGCGGGAATTACACTTGCGGCTGTTGGAACGGATTGAAGGTCTACGTACCTGTCTGATTTCGACATGTTTCCCGGTGGCTCGGGTGTAACAAAGTAAACGATACATTGCTGTTGGCAGTACGGTTGAGTTAAGGACTAATAGAATAATCGACCGTTGCCGCTCTAAATAGGGCGTCCAGATCGGTTGCGGTCCCGCTCCATAGAGTAGGTTCACTCGGGTGTCGAGAGGAGCATGTAACTACAGCTCAAATCGGTCCATGAATTCTCATCCCTGAATCTTTGGAACATAAATTCAGCAGCCATTCGACAGTAGACTTAGAACTAACCCATCAAGTCTTCCTGAATACTCCTTCTACAATGCGTTTCACTATCTCTGTCCTCGCCGCTGCCTTTCTGGCCATCCAGGTTGATGCCACGCAGCTTGTCGCTTTCAGTGGCAACAGTTGCAACGGGGCCAAAGGCGGCGCTGCCTCTTGCAACGGCGGTTGTGTTTCCTTCAATGGCCGACACTCCTACAAGGTTAGCAGCACCGATTTTTTGAAGCAATGCTGACGTAAATCATAGCTCTCGGGGTCCTCAGCAAAGGTGCAGCTTTTCACAGGCTCCGGTTGCACTGGACAGAAGTTCACCTTTGGCCCCGACCCGGCTGGCGAATGTGTCAATGTCAACACCGGCACTACCATTAGTTCATTCCGTTGCTAAGCCCTGAAGGTGAGAGTTGAACGCTTCTATCCGCATTCGACAGGAAGCTAAGTGGATTCCCAGTGAAACAACTCGGTGGAGAAATCTGTCGGTAGAATTTTTGTGTTTTTGGGTACAAATATACTTGGGCAGGTCTTCCCCTCAAACCGTCCCCGGTCTATAAGCATTTTTCGCTCTATGCATCAATAATCAAGACGAACTTTTTCGAAGTTTAAGTGTCTGTTCCGCCGTCAAATCTGGTCATACGTTTGGCATTCAACCGTATGGTGATCCTATAGCGTCGTCTGTCGAGAAAGGCTAACGAATGAAACCCACCCTTCGCCGTCCGTAAGGTTGTTGATGTAAGTGAATGGAACACTTTTCGCCTATGAACCATGACTGCTGAATTGATTCCAGACGGAGGCCGTCGCCTTCCTGTTGTTGGATTCGTAAAGACGGACGCCGCTCTGCATACAGTTCGCCTGCAATACAGGATTTTCTATGGGATCGTAAGCATTATATTTAACGTGTGCAGCCAACCTTGTAGTACACCGATCGAAATGAAGTTGAACATCGCCGCTTTGATATGCACTGTACCTCGACAATCATCCACGGCCGCCGCCCGCCCTTCCTGTACTTCAGCTCTGGAAAAATTTGCTCCGAACGCCTGTCAACTCCGCTGGCCTTTTCGACCCCGAGTCAGACCGGTGAATAAGATGAAACCTGATGAAGTGCCGCGGAAGTAGGCCAAAATTATTATGGCGAAATCCAGTCGGACTTCCTGCGGCAGAACCTGTCACAGGAATTCTGCGATATCAAGGAAACGGCGCGGCATGTCATTCAATTAGTCCTTCTGAGAACTCTACTTATTTTGTGTTCAAGGTATTATCACAAACTAAACGCCGTGCACATCATACGCCTTCAAAATGAGAGGGAGACTGGACTTCCTATTGCCTTCTGTCAGCACGATAGGGCGCAGGGGCGACTCCGCCGTGCGTCCAATTCCACCTTCCGGAACTGCCTTTTCCACCTCGAACGCGCGGATGATCGTGAAAAGCATTGCTTTGAGCTCGAGGACGGCGAACCGGGATCCGACACAGTTGTGCGGCCCCGCGAAAAACGTGAGGAGGTTGCCCCAGACGGTGGGGATTGCGCTCACTTCGTCCGGGATTGTTTCCCAGCGCTCGGGCCTGTCGAAAAGCGTCATGTAAAAAAATTGCCATAGAATTCGAGGCCATTATGCGCACTTCCACTCCCTCGCATCTGGGCCCCAGATATCCTTGTCTGTATTGACGGCCAGAATCGGAATGTATATGATCTGCCCTTTGGGGATGCTAAATAGTGCTCAGGTTTGAATCATAGATATTGGGGTGGTGAGCTCACACGAGAGAATTGTGTGGTTCTCCTTCCTTGTCAACATATGGTTTTGAAAGAGGCAGAACATCTTCCTGCATAGCCATTCGATGCCTAAACGTGACCGGAGAATAAATGCGGAGCGTCTCTCGAACCACACTAACAGTAGATAAATTAAGGAATTGGGAAGCCTGTCAGTAGGATTGCCACGCACCTCTCGAGATACGGTAGGGAGTTCAGTTCGTCCATCGTCGGATTGTCGGTTGAGACGGTAAGGAGCTCTTTGCGAAGCTTCGTCTGGGCGATTATATTCTGGGAGAGGGCATGCAGTGCCCACGAGGCCGCAGTACTACAGCAGAATAATCAAGTCGCGTCTTTATACCCCACTTGGAAACGCACCTGGTCGTTTCGTGCCCGGCTACGAAGAAGGTGGGAATCTCTGTGGGATAAGTTGATGATGATGTTAGCGATTTTGACTCAAGGGGAAAAATATTGCTTCATATGTACGCGAAACAAGCTCCCTATCGCTCAAGCGCTGGTTTGCGGGCACGTCGGGCGACAAGTTTGCTTTGAGGAGTGTAGATAGCAAGTCACGCTTGCCGCCAAGGTTCTTCTCGCCCTCGGAGGCTACAATGTCTGCCTTGCTGCTTGTTAGAATTCGGTGGCCGATGGAGAACATCTCGGTGCGAGCTGCCAGAAACAAGCTCTTTCCAGGCAAAGGCTGCCAAAGTGTGAAATTGTCGACCACGCGCCGAAATTTTCAGGGGTATGCTTACCACGAGTTTCAGAACCGGGACGAGAGACTGTGCAAGACGGAATATCGCGTAGCGATTCGAAAGCGGAGAATGGAATATCTGCTTCAGCACTTCATTGAGCTCATTCGGTTTTTTGTCTTTATCCGGGACCAGCGCGTCGAAGTCGTAGTTGAATCCTAGAATATCGTATTCGGTTATAGCGACAGAATTATGAGAACTTGAGAATCGCACCTGCTTTGCCAATGATCTCCAACGTCATGAGTCTGAGCCAAGAAACAACTTCGATCTGGACAGTGCCATGATTGTCCCGAACCTGCTGGGCCCATATGTCCCGGAGCTACCCAGTGATCAATAGTTCAACAACATTCGAGTAACTTATTGAATTCGGGCACACCTGGATCGCCTTCTCAACGAACACCTCTGTGATGACTCGCATCTGGGCCACACCGAACGCTGGATTCTACGGAAGTGTAGAAGTTAAGATCTTGTCCCTAAATGGTAAATAGAACTTGCCACAATGCGTCTCTATATTTACGATTCAGACAGATTGGAAGATAGGAGCAGGGAGCAATCACGTACGAAGCGTTTATGATCATCCAGATCAACCGAGAGAATGCCTGGGAGATAAATAAATAGTGTGTGGGTGGTATGGGTTGTGCATTTAGTCACCGTTTCCAGTCAACTGGCCAGACCTCGCCCGCGCGAAGGGCGCTCTCCGGTAGACATTGCTTTTGCTGATGACATGGTTTATAGCCTTGATATCCGACGTATGCAACTCGCTGATCTGCAGGAGAAGTTAGCTATTGATGGACACGAAACGAATTAAGCAAAAAAGCAAGTAAACCCACGCCGAAAACGCCCTTGAATCGGAAGGTGGCACCGAACTCACTTCGCCACCTGTCAGTCAGATTGGGGTCTTCCTGAGTGGATTTCAGCTTCTGTATGATTAAGGACGGGAGGATTCACCATCATTTCTTGCGAATTTCCGAGAAGCAAACTGCGAGTTTTGGGACCCGCCATGTACCGGAGTGGCGAGGTCAGCTCGCGGTACACGATTGACAACGCATGGAAAAGCACGTAGAAGAGGACTGTTCCAGCGATGGGAATAAGGAGTTGCGAAATCATCTTGGTGGCTGTTCGTCGAGGCTCAAAGTAAAATTACTGGGTGGTCAGCACCGTATTTATAAGGAACAGAAACTGAGGCTCTCACACCTTGAGTTTGCGACCTCACATGGCAAAGCGGCTGGCAGCCGGCGATGAGGGCACTAAGGATAGCATAAAATCAACTTTTTCACCTATGGACGCAGCAAACATTCCCAATAGGAACTTTTCGATTGGCCTGTGGTCCGAAAACGGCATCGGATATCAGCCGCTTACTTTGGTGAACTGACTGGAGTCCCACAGACGAGGATACAAAGCTGTGGAAATCACGGGCCGTGGCCGAGTGGGGCGCCGGGAGTTCCCGCTGCGTGGAGTTCGAAACAATACCCCCACGAAGATGAAGAAAGACAACAGCCGAAATCCAAGGTGGGCACTCTGGTCAAATACAGATCACAAGCAGATCGTGTCTCTGAGGCGGGGTACGTCGGTGGAAAATTGGGTTTGCGTAGTGCAGCGAGCTGTCACTGTCAGCTCGAGTGGGTGAGAACTTAGCGTGTTTGATTCGGGAGATTCCGCGATACCGCCCGCTGATCACCGAGTCACTCTTGCTGGCTGCTTGACTCGCTGGCGAGGTATTAAATGTATCGTATGGATCGCGGGATGGAAAGCGTGCGTCGTGTAGCAATACTACCTACCTAAATATACACAGATGTCAAGAATACACAAAGCCTTTGAATATAGAGAAAAGATACCGTCCTTCCGTATATCAAGGAAGAAACCCACCTCACCCTTCCCATCACGACTCCGGCCAAGCATACCCTCGCCTCGCTCAGCTCACCACCGGCATCTCATAATCTATCGGCACATCCTTCCTCTCCAGCCACGTCGCGTCCTCCCCTCCCACATCCACGCCCTTCCCGCAGTCCAAATGCCGCCTGCACGGCAGCTCCTTCAGCTCCACCTCCTCCTCCGCCTCGCCCTCCTCTCCATTTTCTCGTTGCCCATCTCGATGCCGCCGCTCGCCCGTCCGCTGCACAACAACATAATGCTCCCCATGCCACCCCAGAAAGTCTAGTCCCGGCAGCGCCCGCGCGACGCCCCGCGCGGCGGCGACCCAGCCCTCTGTCTGCTGCGCAAACTCGCGCTCGGAGACGAGGTTTGGCTTTGGGCGGTGCGTGGCGGTGTTTTGGAGGTGCAGGAACGCGAGGGCGGGGAAGGCGCGCAGGGCCGGGGAAGGCGCGCAGGGCCGGGGAGTGTTCGTTCTGAGAGGGAGGACAGGGGTAGTGAGTGGTTTGAAGGGGGTGGATGGAGGAGAGCAAAAAAAAAGAAAGAGGGAGTGAGGAAGGGGAGGAGGGTTAACGAGGAGGGGAGAAAGGAGAGGAGGAAGGGGGGAAGGGCAAGAGAGTGAGCGAGGATGGGCGCGCTGGGCTTCATCTTCCGCCTGTCCCACTGCAAGTAGAAATTACAGGTACAGACACAAACAAATGGTTTGCCCTTGCCCGAATCGCCAGAGCCCCGCTCGACAATGCTCGCAGGACGAAGCATCACAAGGCAGGACAAGCGCACGCTGGACGCTGCGCTGGCCTCGAGCTCCCGCGCGGAACCAGGCAGCGGAAGGCAAAACAAGACATGTGAAAGGAACGAGAGCGTTAACGAAGGGGGCGGAGGGGCGGAGAGTGAGTAAGGAGACAGGACAAGTGCGCACCGAAAGCCACGCTGGTTTGAGCTCCCGCTTGTAGCGCTGCAAGTGTAGACTGCAGGCATAGACACAAGGAGTGGCCAGCCGGGCTTGTCTGAGCGGCGCTCGTCAACGCTCGTGCGACGCGCGCGCCCAGGGAGGGAGGCAAAGGAGAGGGTTTAGGAGAAAAAGGCGT
The DNA here is from genome assembly GCA_029378375.1 of Mycena olivaceomarginata. NCBI lineage: Eukaryota > Fungi > Basidiomycota > Agaricomycetes > Agaricales > Mycenaceae > Mycena > Mycena olivaceomarginata. Next base: position 72,041 of record JARKIC010000527.1, read on the forward strand.
ACGTGTGAGAAATAGGATTTCAAGAGGGAGGGTTTCGAAGACGAGCTCGGAGAGCGATAGAAAACAAGTCGACAGCAACTCACCAGGTCCCTCTCCGCCACGACGGTCGTCAAATGCAGTGCACCCCCCGCAGCAGCGCACCTACCCAGCGTCAGCCATCCCATTCGAAATTTAATTGAATTTCCACCCACCCCAAAGCCCCTGCGCCGCCGCACTATTGAAATGCGCGATCCGCACCCCCCAGCACCTTGAGCCCACTCAGCGTCGGCAGCAGGCTCCGCACGAGCTCCCACGGACAGTTCCCGAGATCGAGCCGGCGCAGCAGCGGCCGGTGCGCGAGGAACGCCGCAACAGCGGCGCACAGCGGGTGCTGGTCGTCGTGCCCGAGCAGGAGAAACCGGAACGAGTGCAGGTGCGGGAGCAGCGTATGCTGTCGCCCCCCGCCCTCGCCCTCGTCCAGGACATGGTCCCCTGCGAAGATGACGGTTGCGCCCTTGACGTCCTCGAACGTCCCGTGCAGCGTCAGGCTCGCCAGCGCGCGCGCGTGTGCAACGCGCCCGGGTACCAGCCCGCTGAGGCGCGTGTCGGCGAGGTCGAGGTGCGTGAAGGTGCGGATGACGCTGCTCTGGAAGACGGCGCCCCAGGAGTGGTGCCGCGCGAGGTAGGCGCCCAGGACGAGGTGCCGGAGGGTGCGCGCGTTGCGGTCGAGGGCGGCGCGTTGGGGTCGAGGGGCGGCGCGGATCTCGGCCATGGGGGCGAAGCCGTCGTCGTCCTCGGCGCGGAGGGTGAATTTGCGGAGGGAGGGGAAGGAGAGATGGCGTCGAAGTGCCAGCCACTGGCCTCGCAGGCGGCCGCTCACCATGCAAATGGACAGCCGTGGAGGCGATCGTCCCCGCGCCCACGCCGCCCGTCTACCACGCTCAAGACACTGTCAATGGGGTCCAACGCCGAGGGCCGCACGGACGCCGAGGGAATCATACAGGTCGATGGGCATGAAACCGGTCTGGAGCCCGAGCTGGTATGACCACAGGGCCGAGCGTGTGACGTCGTCAAGGACGGGGCCGATCTGTACGTCGTCGTCCATTAGCGGGATACTGGCCTATGTTCCAGCGAAGAGCGCACCTTCCTCATTGAGAAGAGCCAATCGCGCGCCATGTCCATCGGCGCGAGGGCGAACTGCTTGACGCCGGCTCGTTCCATGTGCTCGCGTCTTGCGATAGCAGTCTCCGCCTAAGAAATTCAAGGGAAAAAAAATCAGAGTCCATCTTCATCGACAAAAGGCAGTTGTACCCAGGCTGCGACATAAACTCGACGATGACGTGGCTGTAGTTGAGCATGCACTGCCCGGTTGCACAACCCAGGACGCTGTTGAGGAGGTTGATCTGGAGGAGAGGGTCCGAGGGGGAGGACGACCAGCGCGAGCGGCGCACAGGGTACAGGACGGACGCGGGGGATACATGAGGAAGGAGAGGGCGAGGGCGAGCGAACGAGCGGAGAGTAAACCGGCTTGCGGGAATGAGCGGCAGCGACGTGACCAGGACGTCCGGGAATAAGCACATCGGTGGGCGAGAAATATGCACCGGAAGTGAAATGGGTGGAACGCGCATACCGATAAGAGCGCAAACATGGAATGACGAACTGGAAGCCGCCAAACTGCCAGAGCAGCGTTGGGAGCTCGACGCTTGATACCACTGGAGTATTGTGGAAGCTTGAAACGAATGGCCGGTACACATCGCCGTCGTAGTGCTCATGGCCGTGGAAGAGAGCGGGGGCAAGCGCAGTGGTCAAGTTTGACACCCATGTAAGTACTGCACCAGAATACGAAAGCGTCGATTAAGCGGATCCCTTGAATCAGATTGACCCTGTTTGTTCTTGCACGCCACCGCTGATTCCCGAGGATACAGTTGTTTGTTTTCGACGGAGCGCTCATCAAGCGCCCTCCTTTATCTCTCGGCATCATATTTTGGCTCTTCCATATGAACTCGATTCCATTCTGAGGCAACCACGTGCCAATGGATGGAGCGCACAACACCCGCTCAAAAGGCAGGCCTAGTCTAATTTAAAGTGCAACGTGCTCTGTCCATGTTCCTCTTATACTTGTCTTCGCCCAAATACATTCTTCGTGCTACGCCCCCCAAGTCTACTGCAATTTATTCTCTTTGGTCAGTTCTGCATCATGTGATTTTGATGCTGGCTGACACAGTGCTGTCCCTCATACATAAGATTCATATTTACGAGAATAGTTATGTCTCTTCAGCCCCATGAACTCCACCTTACTATCCATGGTGCGAGAGAAATTGATCAGGATATTAACATCAATGTTTATTTTACCTAGGAGGCAAAGGAGGTGATGGTGGAGAGGGCAGTGGGCAAGGGCAGGGTGGTCATGGAGGTGTCGGGCAGGGTCCCACTGTGAATTTTAATTATGGCAACAAGGAAGAAGAACGCAAAAAAATCATTGAATGGCTTTCACCAATCAATTTCTTTCTACGACAGGCAGAGATTTCACAGATGCAGGAGAAGGGGACTGGTGGATGGCTGCTTGCACATCCTCTCTTTAAAAAATGGGAATCTGGTTTGGGGAGTACCCTTTGGTGCTGTGGCATTCGTATGTAATTCATCACTCTCATAGCTTTCAAACTAACCAAGCTGAAATTTTCAGCCGGTGCTGGGAAAACAGTCCTTGCGTGTGTCTGTTCTCTGCATTGAGTGACTGCTAGTAATTCTGCCAATTCTAGATCAATGGTTGTGGGCCATCTTGGCACCAAATTCACAGGCAAAAATATTGGTGTTGCTTGTATTTATTTGAACCACAAAGAAGTCGACAACCAAACACCATCTAGGCTTCTTGCAGGTCTCTGGAGACAACTTGTACTTGGTAGGGATATTGGCTCCATTGCAGAGAATTTACACAAGCAGCACCAAGAGAAGGGCACTGCACCATCTCTGGAAGAAGTTTTCAATGTACTCAGGTCTAGCCTTGAAGGGTTTTCAAAGGTCTTTGTTATAATTGATGCCATGGACGAATATCCCAATGAGCCTCCTGCATTTCAACGGGAAATTCTACTCAAACATCTAGCAGAAATGGGTAGCAATGTGAACTTAATGATCACTTCACGGCCAAACATTTCTCCAGAGCCCTCCTTTTTTCTCAATCTCGAAACTCTGGATATTCAGGCAGCACCAGAAGATATTCGAGGATACATCAATGCCCAGATCAAGTTGTCTCCACACCTGCGTAGGCATGTTCAGAAGAAACCTGTTTTACAAGAGGAAATTCATACAAAAATCACTGGGACTGTGGCTGGAATGTAAGCAGCCATGACTCATTGTCCCAAACCCGCTAAAATGATTTTAACCAGGTTCCTGCTTGCCAAACTTCACATTGAGTCTCTGAGCAAAAAGAATACAGTGAAAGGTGTTGAAGAAGCTCTGAACATTCTACCAAAGAATCTTCATGACAGCTACAATATTGCAATGCAACGAATCGAAAACCAGAGTGAGGAAGATAGGATCACTGCTCACTCAGCCATTATTTGGGTTGCAAATGCAAAGAGACCATTGACAGTGGAAGAATTACAAATTGCTCTTGCTGTTGAACCAGGTGCACAACAGCTGAATGAGGACAATGTTATGGACATTGAGACTATTCTTGCTGTCTGTGCTGGGCTTGTCATTGTGGACAAGGAGTCTTCTGTGGTGCGACTTGTCCACTATACCACACAGGAATATCTGGACAAAATTCAGGCTGAGAAATTCCCAGATGCACAAATGGAGATAACACGCACTCTGCTCACATTCCTTGCCTTTGATGGATATCCGGATTCATCCTGGGGGTTTTGGGATTTACCCCCTCTGGTCAAGTATTCACAGTATTGTCTTGCACATGCTGCTGGACAGCCTGAAGTTCAACTCAGAGAAATGCTTCTCAGGTTTCTTGGCCAGGCTTCTAAATGGATCAAAGTAGTGAATGGGAAAGGGGGGGTGGAGAGATATCTGGGATTCCCTGCCATGGAATTACTCACATCAGCCATTACAACCCTCTGCATTGTGGATTACAGCAGCTGCAAACCTTGTGGAAACTACAAAGTTTCTGCTGGAGGTGGCACCTTCACTGCAGAACTCAAAGAACCAAGAGATGATTGTGGCATCATACTATGGCCATGCAAAGATTGTCCACATCCTTCTTGAAAAGGGTGCCAATGTCAATGCAGCAGGGGGATTCCATGGGAGTGCATTGCAGACTGCTGCTGCTGGAGGCCATACAGAAATTGTCGGCACCCTTCTTGGGAAGGGTGCCGACATCAATGCAGCAGGGGGATTCTATGGAAGCGCATTGCAGGCTGCTGCGGCTGGAGGCCACACAGAGATTGTCAGCACCCTTCTTGAGAAGGGTGTCGACATCAATGCAGCAGGGAGACTCCATAGGAGCACATTGCAGGCTGCTGCTGCTCAGGGCCACACAGAGATTGTCAACATCCTTCTTGAAAAGGGTGCCGATGTCAATGCAGCAGGAGGAGAAGATGGGAGTGCATTGCAGCTTGCTGCTGCTGGAGGCCATACAGAGATTGTCGGCACCCTTCTTGAGAAGGGTGCCAATGTCAATGCAGCAAGGGGATTCCATGGGAGCGCATTGCAGGCTGCTGCTGCTGGAGGCCACACAGATATCATCAGTGTCCTTCTTGAGAAGGGTACTGACATCAATGCAGCAAGGGGAGGTGCATTGCAGGCTGCTGCTGCTGGAGGCCACACAAAGATCATCAGTGTCCTTCTTGAGAAGGGTGCTGACATCAATGCAACAGGGGGAGGTGCATTGCAGGCTGCTGCTGCTGGAGGCCACACAGAGATCATCAGCACCCTTCTTAAGAAGGGGACTGACATCAATGCAGCAGGGGGATTCTATGGGAGTGCATTGCGGCTTGCTGCAACTGAAGGCCACACAGAGATTGTCAGGGCCCTTCTTGAGAAGGGTGCCGACATCAATGCAGCAGGGGGGGGTGCATTGCAGGCTGCTGCTGCTGGAGGCCACACAGAGATTGTTGGTGCCCTTCTTGAGATGGGTGCTGACGTCAATGCAGTAGGGGAATTCTATAGGAGTGCACTGCAGCTTGCTGCTGCTGGAGGCCACACAGAGATCATCAGCACCCTTCTTGAGAAGGGTGCTGACATCAATGCAGCAGAGGGAGAAGATAGTGCATTGCACCTTGCTGCTACTCGAGGCTACACAAAGATCGTCAGCACCCTTCTTGAGAAGGGTGCTGACGTCAATGCAGCAGGGGGAGAAGATGGGAGCGCATTGCAGCTTGCTGCTGCTGGAGGCCACACAGAGACTGTTGGCGCCCTTCTTGAGAAGGGTGCTGACGTCAATGCAGCAGGGGGATTCCATGGGAGTGCATTGCAGGCTGCTGCTGCTGCTGGAGGCCACACAGAGATTGTTGGTGCCCTTCTTGAGAAGGGTGCTGACGTCAATGCAGCAGGGGGATTCTATGGGAGCACATTGCAGGCTGCTGCTGCTGGAGGCCACACAGAGATTGTCGGCACCCTTCTTGAGAAGGGTGCTGACATCAATGCAGCAGGGGGATTCTATGGGAGTGCATTGCAGGCTGCTGCTGCTGGAGGCCACACAGAGATTGTCGGTGCCCTTCTTGAGAAGGGTGCTGACATCAATGCAGCAGGGGGATTCTATGGGAGCGCATTGCAGGCTGCTGCTGCTGGAGGCCACACAGAGATTGTTGGCACCCTTCTTGAGAAGGATGCTGACGTCAATGCAGCAGGGGGAAAAGATAGGAGCGCATTGCAGGGTGCTGCTGCGGGAGGCCACACAGAGATTGTCAGCACCCTTCTCAAGAAAGGCGCTGACGTCAATGCCGCAGGGGGACAAGATGAGAGTGCATTGCAGCTTGCTGCTGCTCGAGGCCACACAGAGATTGTCAGCACCCTTCTTGAGAAGGGTGCTGACATCAATGCAGCAAGGGGAGGTGCATTGCAGGCTGCTATTGCTGGAGGCCACACAGAGATTGTCGGCGCCCTTCTTGAGAAGGGTGCTGACGTCAATGCCACAGGGGGAGAAGATAGGAGCGCATTGCAGCTTGCTGCTGCTCGAGGCCACACAGAGATTGTTGGCACCCTTCTTGAGAAGGGTGCTGACGTCAATGCCGCAGGGGGAGAAGATGGGAGCGCATTGCAGGCTGCTGCTGCTCGAGGCCACACAGAGATTGTTGGTGCCCTTCTTGAGAAGGGTGCTGACGTCAATGCAGCAGGGGGAAAAGATGGCAGTGCATTGCAGGCTGCTGCTGCTGGAGGCCACACAGATATCGTCAGTGCCCTTCTTGAGAAGGGTGCTGACATCAATGCAGCAGGGGGATTCTATGGGAGCGCATTGCAGACTGCTGCTGCTGGAGGCCATACAGAAATTGTCGGCACCCTCCTTGAGAAGGGTGCCGACATCAATGCAGCAGAGGGATTCTATGGGAGCGCATTGCAAGCTGCTGCTGCTCGAGGCCACACAGCCATTGTCAGCACCCTTCTTGAGAAGGGTGCTGACATCAATGCAGCAGGGGGTGAAGATGGGAGCGCATTGCAGGCTGCTGCTGCTGGAGGCCAGACAGAGATTGTCAGCACCCTTCTCAAGAAGGGAGCTGACGTCAATGCCACAGGGGGAGAAGATGGGAGCGCATTGCAGCTTGCTGCTGCTCGAGGCCATACAGAGATTGTTGACATGCTGTTGGAGAGCAGTGCCAGGTTTCCAGTCCTAGCTGAAAATGAAATAGATACATAGTAGCGAGTCTAATTGTAAACTTTTATATTAGCCCTACATATACCCCTTTATCAGGTGTCGGATGTTCCCTGTGCAAATTTCGAAGTACTTAGCCAGGAAGCACCCCAATGGCAAACATGATATTACAGTATATATCAGATCAATTGCCTTTCACCATGCTCCAAACCAGCTATAATAACTATTGATGTTTCATAGTGCTCCTTCTCTGGACATGTGACCAAAAGCACCTCTATCATATCCTCTTGAAATCTGTCTCTATGGAGGGAAAGTATCCTGAGAGCATGAGTTAAATCTCAACCCGAATTTAGTGTTGACATTCCATTAAAGCTTGCCACATGCCACACTCTGGCGATGTTTCCAGATGCCTTTTAGCTGTTTCATACTCCTTTTGAACCCTTTGGTCTCACAATCAACTACTGAAGTTTGCTACCACCAAGAACTGCTGGAGATTTCCTGAATTGATGTGATCTAAGTAGTCTAATCAAACTACAACTAGGTTAACAGTTGCCCAATTGGCTACCACTCTTGCCCACCCTCCCCATACCAGCTAGACTATTACCATGTAATATGTATAGTGCAACATGGGCCCCCAAGGGGCTTGTACACACTCCAATGGAATAATGAGTGAATGCATGAATGCTATACATGTTCCAGCATGCTGGTCAGGGGCAGTGAGGGTTATGGGTGGACTGTTGCATCAGAAAATATCCATTTTCTCACTGGGGTGGGGGCCCCCCCTCTAAAAAAAAGTCTGAAATTGGCACACATATAGATCTTGATAAGAAAACAATATTCCATCTAAACTTGGGGTGTGCTCCCAATCATTGATTTGCGAGGGATGTTTTGATCGCAACCAGGGCCACAACCAGGGCCACAGGCTAGCCCCTGTGCAATAAAAAAATTAGCTTGGACAACCATCTTCCATTGTTGATGTTAGTGGCAGTCACTGTTGACTCACTAGGAATATTTTCAAAATATCAATATCTGTGAAAATAGAGAGTTTGCACAGAGCCACCAGTCTAACTGGTGGCTGCTCTCTCCGGTGTGCAGGACAGTCATTCAGCTTGAGCTAGCCACCATGCAATCATCTCTACAGGGGCTATATATGGTGGCCAGAAGACCCTGAGAAATGTGCTGGCAGCAGAGAAAAATAACCACCAGTTGATCTGGTGGCTCTGCACAAACTCTCTGATAGCAATTTTCAAGCCAGTCAAATGATTTTTTCAACAAGAGTAAGTAGATGATCAGGGTTACATGTCATGAATCAGGTTTTTCATTTACTTCTAGAACGTGAGCAACCCGAACAACCTGATCGACTGATCAGATCAACTATCTGATCAATTGACCTAGGAGTGCTCTTTTTGGACTCCAATTGGTTTCAATTGGTTCCCAGACATACTGGGTTCCCAATGAACTCCTTTATGCTCACATACCCCTGCATTTATTCTTCATATACCCTATTTGTTGCCATTGGATACTGTATGTTAGTTATAACCCCTGGGGTTCTTAGTATACAAACCATGGTTACTTTCCTGTACTTTACACTATTCTAGTCTAAACTCCAGACTTATTCATTTGGTTTCTTCATGCTTCAGTCGCCCTTGTCACCTCAGAACCTGGAATCTGCTCTGTGCTGACAAAAGAATAGTGTCACTACACAGCTACCTGACTGGACGTAACATGTTGAATGAGAAATTCATGCTCCCCTCAATGGAGAGCTTTGGCGCTATGAACGGCGAACAGAGGGACAGCATCTTGCTACAGGCCCTACAGCATGCAGGAGGACAGTTCAGGGCAATGTAGGATTTATTGGAGAACCTGCACAGAGAGAATCATATGCTTCATGTGGATAACCTCCAGGTGTGAGGGCTTCTGCATGACACCCTTACAGCCTTGGGAAAAGCCTCAATAGGGGGCCCAAGGACTCCAAGCACATGAAGGTGGCTCACATCACCGCTACTCCGTTTAAAGGGGACTCCAAATTGGCGGACTCCTACTTGGTGGAGTGCTGGTTGCACTTCCTGGACAACCCAACATACAAGAAATACAGTGTGAAGATCACCTTCATCCTGTCCTATATGAAGGAAGGGTCAGCAGCCACATGGGCCAACGATGTAGTGCAGGTCATGCACAACCCGAAGGACCCCGAGACCAAGCTATACCAAGATTATGAGGACTTCAAGAAGAACCTCATTGATGCCTTTAAAGGAGGGGCACAGGTGGAGATTGTGCAGGTTAAAATCAAGAAGCTGCGCCAGGGTGCGGGAATGGCCATAAAGTACTTCATACTCCTGGACACGTGTAGCAACACGGCAGGTTACGACAAAACCACACTTATTGGACTCCTTAAGCAAGGGATCCATAAGCTGGTACTGCAGGCCATCTATGGACAGACGGTGCTGCCTACCACCTACGCTGGCTGGAAGGTCACGGTCATCAAGCACGATGGCTTGCGCCATACCTTCCATGTTATGGACAGCGCCCTCCGTGATCCCCCCATTATGGTGCCTAAAGTGCAACAGAACCAGAACCTGGGGAAATTCTTCCATTGGAACGAGCAGCGCACTCCTCCTGTGAATCCCCTGGCTGCCATCGCACCTGCACCACCGGTCGTGACTGGCAGGGCTCCCAAAACAGGACTCTTCTGTTCTCCATTTTACTTTTTCTGCCCTTTGGATTCCCACCTACAAGAACGCACTCGCTGACACCACTTCTTGTTTTCAGTACAGCTGCCTGTTCCAGCTGGCTCCACAGCTTTACTCGACATCCTCAACTCTGCAGTACCAGATCACTGGTATACAACACACTCTCACTTCCCTCGAAAAGTCGCATTTTTCCTCTGGCACGGCCTTGCTTCCTCCACCCAGGACACATATTCCTCTGCCCAAAGATCATTCCTCAATTTTGTCCAACTCAACCCCTAGTATGCCTTTGCTCCTGGCCAGCTACTTCCAGCCACAGAACTCAGCCTCATGGCCTGGGCCGCCCATCTTGCCAGCAACGATTGTCCCATTCTCCACAAGACCATTAAGGGCTACCTCTTCACCATTCATTCCCTTCATGTCAATGCAGGCCTTTCTTTCGAAGTCTGCCGCTTCCCTGCATTGTAGTGTGTGATTTGGGGCATCAAGTGATTTCAAGGGGACCGGGATCACAAACCTAAACTCCCCATTACTCTCGACATCCTCCTTCATCTCAGACCCATTGCTGGTGATCTCTCAGACATCAATAATGCCATCTTTGATGCAGCCAAGAATCTGGCTTGGGCGGGATTAGAGCATATTTGCAACCCAAAATTGGTCTCCCAGATTTTTGCCATCAGCCCTCAATTTTAGCCGAGTGCAGTGACTGATGTCATGAGCTGGGGCTCTACTTTGAGTATCCCTCTTAGAGAACTGCACTGGAGGGGGAGGGGTGTATCAGTGACCTTTATTACTCATCTCTCCAAAAAAAATCGGGGCAAAAGGAAGGGATTTTGAACCTTGGGATGGACTTCTGATTCTCTGCTGCTCTGCCATTCTGATTTTTGGTCATCACAAATTTCTGAGATCAGACATCAAATTTTTGACATTTTGTGATTTCAGAGGTTTTAGAGAGCTGCAAATATACTCTATTCCTCAGATGCAGCAAGTTCACCGTTGGCGATGGCACCAAGTTCAACAATGCTGTCCATCTTATGCGTAACTTGATTCAGTTCTTTGAGGATGGTGGTATTGAGTAAATGGAGCTAACTATCCCTGCCTCCAAGACCGATCCATTACATGGTGGTGTCATGATTGTCATTGCTGCTGTGCTGAATTCCCCACCCACATGTCCTGTCGGTGCAATGAAGCACCTTTTCACCATCCATCTCCTGCCTCCCACTTCCCCGCTCTTTGCAAAAGCCGATTCTCCCCCCCTTCGCTGTGCGGTGTACGATGTGCTCTGAACTAAACCCAAACAACCCACTTATCACCCAAATACAACCTAAGTCTTTCCAAAATAAGCATTGACGCCTACGGAAATAAGACAGGGATCGGAAATAGGCCGATCAGAGAGTGTAAGAGCCGAGATTCAGACAAGTGATAGTCCCTTTACAGGTCCTAACAAGGTTGAAGGGAAGGTATGTGTTTCCCTTAGGAAGATGAACCTTCACTACAAGATATCACCAGCGATTGGCCTGAGCGATAATCGAGCGGTGGAAATAAGATGTTTAAAAGCTTCACAGCTTATGAGACAGCAAGTGTTGAGAGTGGTGGTGTTGGTGATGTCCAACGACGTACAGGAGACCTCGAAGAGGTCAACAATAAGACAATTCCAAACAATAGAAGCCCCGATAGCTTATTTCCCAGATGGCGATGACAATAGCTGATGACGATAAACAATTTGATTCAATTCCCAGATACTAGATAGCCTCAATCATGTCCAAGACATTTCTGATACCCTATTCCTTATGCCAACTTAGGTCTCCCGATGTTAAAGTCCAATGATGATACACACTGTGCCAACCCCAGAAATAGCCCAATCACAAGCATTCAGCCTACTAATACACGGGTGATTTTGTGTCCTACTCAAAACAATGTCCTGACTACTTATACAAGCCCCAAAATCATATGCAAGTCCACTAGCAGTTACCCGTGTCTTTGCCACAGAGAATTTCAACAGTCTACACAACTGGAACTGAAGATCTGGATGCCGCTCGTCACCAACCTCCTGTAAATATGATGGAGATAAATTGGCTATCAACTCCCGTTTGTTTCTCTCTCTCCTCCCCCCACCCACTGTCAGTTCTTTCTGTCTTGTCATTATGCAAACTGTTTGTTTCATTTCTGTGGAAATTTAATACAAATCATTTCTAACTATGCTGGACTTCACATTCCCGGCGTTCACATTCAGATTGCTTTGCCATGGATAGCAGTCAGTGATATTCCTCAGATCCCAACATCTGTTCTCGACAACTTGGCCGGTACCTGTTTTCACATCGGGGATTGTTTATTTCGAACTCCTTGTCCAATGCTTGGTTCAGAGCCTCAGTCGGATCTACTTGTCATGTTTGAATCTCAAACCACTGAGTGTGTAAGGATGGTATCCTCACAACCCACATCAGTTACCTATGTTATGACATCTGTCCATCTGTCCATCTGTCCCTCATGATGCATATCAAGTATCCATGTTACACAATCATCTTACACTGTACAGCCTTCCATACACAGCCCAACCCACCCACATATATATAGGCATCATTTACCTTACTTTACTGACCGCACGTACCCCCGACATCCCCCACCTGTAAATCCCTCCTGTTGCTCGTAGCCTGGTTTGTCTCGCCTCTAGGAATATATTGTGGTCCTGTCAACGTGTGGGTCTCTGTCCTGGTTCGCCCGTTAGTGTCTGTTGAGAGAACGACAGCCTTTCAGAGTGCTGTAACTTCACCCACCTCAAACTGCATCAGACCGAAGTCGTCGTTCTGCTTTCTCTACCCTCTTCCGCAAAGTTTGTGCTCGAGATCGGACATTGTTGGGGCTTTTTGTTTGCAGCAACAGTTGTATTCTTTTTGCGAGTTCTTGCTGGCGTCGTCCACACTGAGCAGCAGATCTCTGTGGATTCACTAATGCTGGGTCATCATGCAACCTTGACTGTGATTGGGAAATATCATTAATGAGGTGGAAGAATACTGTACTGGTGCTTCTTTTGGCCCAGTGAGCGTCGATCAAATTCCTGCGCAGCCTTGCCATGTGAAATGAGGAAGGACAACAGATACACAGAAGCGTACTTTTTCAGATATTCCCAATGGACCACAGAAATTAATGGGTGGTTTGTCTTCAAATGTTCGCTGAGGACCGTTTGGAGTTGATGATTGGGCAGTTTCATCAAATTCAAACCTTTACCTTAATTTGGAACAGCTCTGGCCTCATCTGCGAGACAGTTTTTGGAATGAGAGGTCACAGTTGGACACCATGGTGCATCTTTGTTAAGAGACAGTGAGGATGCTGAAAGAGTTATTTAGACAGTTAAAAATGGGAATCGAACACTGTGGTGGAGTACCTGTGGAGCATTCAACAGCTGGATGGAGCCCAGAGAAATTACTTCATTGTGGAGGCACTGGCACAATCTCTGCAGCTTTGGACCACGGTTCGTAGGTACATATTATTACATGGCACGGTCCGAATGACAAACACCGGTTTCCAGGTGTTAAATTACACCTTCGCCCCTGGACCTTCAACGCCTCCCAAGCTGAGCTTGCAGATACCTTTCGGAGCAATGACAGCTGAGGCCCTATCCGCCCACAGCGTCGTTGCATCAATCTGATGCCTGTTGCCAATGCCGAGTGTTGCTGATCCCTGCCAGCCAGTACCAGACTATCGGCGGGCTGCTGGCATCACTTGCAATATTGCATGTTAAATCTTTTGGCTGGAAAATGCTGTTTGAGATAAGCCCGGCAGTTGGAAGTAGACTGTCTAGGATCTCAACAATGTTATAAATAGAAATCCTACAGTCGAGTGGAGTCGTTGTTTAGAAATCAACATCTTGACAGTTTTCCGTTTAACCGTGGAGCAAATGATGGCATTCAGATTGCCGACAGCCAACACGAATGTATGTTTGTCTAATTGTCTTGTCTGGCCTATACAGGGGGTCTTCATTTCTTATATAGATGAACAAAATAGAAATTAGTAAAATTGCCTGAGTTCCCCTTCCACAGCCGTTTATCCGTCAGAAGGGCTCCCACAAGTGTATTGCCATTGGCTAGCGTACAGGAAAATCATGATGTCTGACCGTGTGGTGTTGGTCATCCTGAGGGCTTGAAACCCTCAGTCTCTTGGCTGACTGATACCGAGTCGTTCGTCCTATTTCCCATTGTTCCTGGTCCTCTCCCGCCGTTGCTGACCATCGGGTAATGTTCCCCTGGTCCCCAGCTCCTCGTAGACACCCATAATGAGACTTGTCCCAGAAAGGGTTCTTATTTCCCCAACTCCGCTGGCTCGGAATAAGAACAATCCCATCAGATTGTCTTAGCCGACCTTTGCTTATCCCAGAACTTCATTGGGAGGTGCCTCCCCAGACCTTGATGTCTATCACATGGAAGGTGCATGGCCTACTGATGCAGAAATAAGACTATTTCTAGATGCCCATTGTCATCAGTACCTCCAGCCTACTCCATCGTGTGGGAATAAGACTAGAAATAGTCCCTTGAGAGGTTTGTGGGCTACACATTCCTCTACAGTTTTCAAGGTGAGTGCTGCCAGTTCGCAGGGTAGTTCCCTACCCCTTGTACTCTGTGATCACAACCCAATTGGCTATACTGAGACTGTATACCAGTCCTTAGAAATAAGCCTATACCGTAATCAGACTATTCCTGAAATGTGCAAAATGTGCGGTGTTTAGGTATAGTTGGATTCCAGACAATTCAGCAGAATTCAACCGCACCCTCAAGTATGGTAGGCGAGACAGTCATACTTCAATTTCATATTTCAGTAGCCGGATTGTCGGTCACGTAGAGTGTAGCACGAATAGCGAATATCGCGAATATTTGTGCCAAGCCATTTGCAAATAGCGAATACTTATATTCGCGAATGGCTGTGGCTGTGCTATTCATGCGAATGCGAATATCAGTTTTTAGGAAAGTTGATATTCGCGAATATTCGCAGCTGTAATATACAGCTAAAATTTCGATCAAGCGTAGTAAATTTGGGTCTGTTTAACACATCTCCTCTCTGAAACCATAACACACTTCATTTACAACTAGATTTGTAATTTATATGCAAACCAACCACTTTAAAGATGTATTTGCTTCGACAACTGCTTGACAGGTTGAACATGGCAAGTATGATGGTCAATCAAATGATTGAATATGCAAGACAAAGGCTTGTATGAGTCTTTGACAATGTTTAAACTCACAACATAACATACAAGAGTCCTCAGCAACTCATCGGTGGCTGCTAAACCCCCGAATTCTCAATTTTTTCACTGAATATTCATATGCATGAATATTCGCGAATATTGCTGACTAAGCAGCAAATATTCGCCATCAATATTTGTACGAATGCAAATATCAATGTCTAGGTTTTGGTGAATATTCATATTCGCGAATATATATTCGTGCTACACTCTACGGTCACGGTTCCTGATTTGGACATGCTACCTCACAGCGTGATCACATGAACACAGCTTTCATCCTCACATTGCACTTTCCTGTCCTGGAGCACTGCAGGGAGGATATTGCATCAGCCTGACTGTATTTGTGCCCTCAAGCTGACAGTGCTAATTACATCAAGGTGATTGGTGGACCTTATCAGCCTGACTGTTGGGATACAATCAGGCTGATGGGGTTTCGGCCATTTCTGCTGATCAGGCTGACTGAGTTGCACTATGAGCTTGATTGAGTTTATTCAATCAGGTTGATTGGAGCATATCAGCCAGGTCAACCGTTGACAGGCCTGGTACTGGGGCACCCAGGCATTTATTCAAATTGGCTCAAGTTGCAACATACTATAATGTGTTACACTACATTACAATGTCATCTTACAAGGACTAATGCTGGCCTGGGCAGTTAGCTAAGCGGGACATAATGTGTCTCGGACCATTAGAAAGGCGCTGGACAACACTCCTGGTAAAGGATTGATGTGAGAAGTCGCTAATGGAGCAACTGCGGAAAGTGCCTAACCATCCTGGAATGGATTGGGGCTACTGCACATCCCTGACTAAGGGTGTATTACAATGGATTATCTTTCTGAACAAGAGGGCTCGCCATTTGACATTCATCTGGCGTCTTCAGGACTGCCAAGAGAAGGTTGAGCTTGTCAATCTACTACTCGGGTACTGGGAAGCAACGGCTATCACAGATTTCAGATAAACCACTTAAGCAGTTCAAAGTGGAACCAGTTGAAGCAGATGGTTACCAAGGAGGGTAACAGTGGGCTGAGGAGGAAGTCGGCTAAAAGTTGACACATCAACAATATCCCATCACAATCGTTCTAAGCGATGTAGATCTTGACTCGTTGTTAAGCTCGGCTTGTCGATGTTCCTTATAAATCTGTTCATTTTTTACTAATCTCTTGATATCCGACAGGAGTTCATCGGCTAGCTGCCATATCACTAGTTATATACCCTGAACCCTGCCGCTCATTTGTATCAGTCTTGTTTGTATTTAGATTCATGTAAAATATTTAAGTGGAGAGTTATGGGAGGGACACCAGTGAATCTCACCCCACCTGTTGGATGCGAAGCTACTAGGCTTCCACTTTAACCGGTCAAGTAGGCATTCATTCGGAGACACCCAGAAGCTATACCAAGTTTCATTTGTTTTCCCTTTGAAATATTATCTGTGTTGGATTTGAATCTTTATAACTACGTGTGGAAATATTGGATAAACGGAACAGACACGTGGAATATAAGGAAACAGATTGGACTTGACAATTGGTTGTAATCTCGCAAAGATTAGCAACTGCGGATACTATTAGAATTGGGATTTCATAAGAATCACTTGCATTTCACATCGGAGTACTATCTCCAAACCTGGACCCACATCGTACAAAATCGTTGAACATAAAATCTTGTCTGACTATCTGTGATTGCACCTAGAACAGTTTCGAGCAATTTATCTAGACGACTTGTAGACCTATAAAGTCTTATTATCAAAAGAGAACTAGAGTTCAAATTGCCACAATCTATACTGGATTGGATGTAAGGGATCATATACATATTTTAGTTACTCTTTAGCTACAAGTCACATGTACGGTCGTCACCTGATCTTATCTATCTTTTATCACAAACCACTACACCACATCGCTCAAAGCGCCTTTCCAGCCCTCTCTGAGGCACTGATAGAGGCACGAGCTCTGGTATTGCCTTGCCTGGCACACACACTAGGCACTAGGTGACTATAACGCTACACGATTCCCCTTTTTTATGCCACACTTATGTCCTTATCATGACAGGTCATTTCGGCTATAGTCTACTCAGTTCTCTGGATATCTGGAGTTTGAAGGAGTCTACTGTACGGTGGCACGGAATATCCGGCCCTTGGTAGTCTCTTGAAGAGTATAGACAGTAGTCTACCACTCAATAATGCTCGATCCCCTGCCACAGCAGGCGTACAATGTTTCTCCGGTTGTGAGCGCTCCTCGAGCCTTACAAAGTGGACGAATCCGGAACTGTCGTCCCCTCCTGGCTGGATTCCCTCGGATCAGATTTTATCATGTCGGACTCTACTATAGACTGGATATGGTCCAAGTACACAATCTCACCCAATCCTGCATCGGGCATGCAATCCCTTCACCAGACATGCTCTGCGCTCACGAAGCATGTTCTCCTCCCCTCACACATTGTGTTGTCAGGTGGCAGCTTCACGCTGCTGCCTGAGCTCACGGAGATCCTCACAGATGTCATCCCCCTGCTCGGTCAATTACTCAATCTTGCTATGCAAGACTCTGGACTCCCTGGTATTCAGCACTTCTGTCACGCGGAACTGCAGGTTTTGACCTGCACTACCAGACTGGACATCGCTACACAAAGCCAAGTTGTATGGAATTGGATTCATCTCCTGGACAATCTGTACATAGCCATGGTGGATCTAAAGTGTCTACGGGACGGCCACCCTATTTACGTTCTAGGCTGTGAACGCCCCTCGCAGATGTGACAGATCATAATGTTGCTTCCTCCATCCCTTCGCGTCAAGCTACCTGCCAACTTCTTGCGCTCGTATGGCATCCTAGTTCTACCGCCTGCTGCAAACACACGGGAGACAGAGCATCAATGTATTCGACATCTGGATCATCATGCACGCATGTGCACCGGCGTGTCAGACATAGTGCTGCAGCAGGAGCGTGGTGATAGGCACATCCGCTCATACTCGCGCTCACCTGCAGATGGCGTCGAGACCGGGGGCTAGCGAGTTTGCAAGCACCCCGTCGTGCGGCTCACAATTGCACCGCTCCTGCTCCAGACAGAGTTAGTCAACACATGCATGAGCGCCAGGCTACACACACACCTCGCTTTCCCTTTCCTACACCCAAGGTAGCTTCAGCTTGTTTGCGAGAAAGCGTGTCCGGCCCCAGCACTTCGATGGACGATCTAGTTATGGCGTACCACCACGCCTCGACTTCAGGATGGTCATTATCCTCATGCGCTGCAAGAATCATGAGCAAAAGGTTGCTGAATAACTCAGATATTGAGCATCGTCGAAGCGAACCAAGCTCACCGTACTTTGGTCATGTAAGGCTGGATCAGCCCTTGTTTGCCAGTACTGAGAAAGCGGTTGTGGAGATGCAGCGGCTGCTCACCGCAGCGTTTGCTCCCACTGAGCACCGTCCTGTCTGTTTCCTCGTCGACCCGCATGGAGTGTTGACGGGGATATTCCGGGGTACCAACTGCGTCAATGAGCTGCAGGTCGCTTGGAAGGCGCTCTGCGAAAGGTTGGAGATTGCGCAGTGCAGGTTTGCCGAGTACTGTGCCGGCTACATTGCAGAAAGAATGCCGCCGGCTGAGCTTGACGGGGACTGCGAAGGCAACTCTCCTGTATCGGCATTAGTCTCCGCTCCACCGCCTTCCTCTGGAAATCTATTTGCCAAGGGCCCGGAGCGCCCGGGAACACTTGAGGCTAGCGCGCAAGCCTCTTCGTTTGCGGTGACTCAACTGGCACCAACGCGAGGCGTGACTTCATCGCACTCGGTGGTAGTGTACGTCGCGGACGGAAGCGCACGCAGCACAGCTGTGGATTTGACAAATAGCCATGCCTCGTACGCAGTAGAAGTGGTTCGGGGGTCTCCATCTGTTCTGGCGATTGCGATGACAGATACCACAGCAATCCCTGCAAGAGATGCACCAAAGATTCAGCAAGTCAAAACGGCTCTGGGACACGCACCCGCGGCAGCTATACCCGCTGCAGTGAAGGATCCTCCACACGCCTCGCCACCTGCATTGACTCTCCCGTCAATGTACAAGCCTTCCATCACCGCTGGGGAAAGCACACAGCTTGTAGGGCTAGACGAGGATCCTGAGGAACGAGAGTACACAGCTCGTCTGGGAAGGAATGGATTACTCATGCGGGACTCGTTTTGGAACATTTTTTCTGTTCGCGACGATTTGGGATCTGCAATCGGGGAGGACATTATGGATCCTCCGCTGTTAGCACCTCCGAGCGACCCCGCAGACGTTGAATTCGCACCGAAGGCAGCAACACCTGCTTCAGTGAAGGACCCCCCTTGCAATTCTCTGTGCGACCTGTTGCTCGCGTCGACGTGCAAGCCTGGCGCAGCCGCTGCCGCGGAGGACGATGACAGTCAGGATGGGGGCATGGATGAAAACCCACAAGAACGAGGATTAGTCAAGACACAGTCATCGCCGACCATGGTCACCTCAGCCTCCATTGCCGCCGCCTCACTCCCCGCAGCCGCAACGTCTATGTTGCTGGGAGTGAGCGCATTGCCGTCCACGGGCGCATCAACGATGGATGCATCGACGATGACGGCAGCGCAATTGCCCGCGCTGAGTACTGAGATTCAAAAGGTCGTCCTCGCTCAATCATGCAGTCTCAAGAACGAGGCCGACCTTGGGGGGCAAGTAGGGCAGCAAAGCGAAAAGAAATCTATTGCGCCCAAAAAATTACAGCGTACTACTTCTGTCCCCCGCTCCTGTCTGTGCCATTGGCACGTACATGGTCGAGCGTGGGGGGCTGAAGTACGTGGTTTCGAGGGCAAATCAGCAAAGCCCCAACAAGAAGAAAGAGGCAGGACACACCTTTGAGGAGCTCGCGCACGCAAGCGATAGTCCCTGGAGTCTCTTATCGACCTTTACCTCCCTCAATCTGCCTTCCTACTCTTTCGGATCTCTCTCGCGCGATCTCTCGGACCTCTCCTTCGTCACGGCCAACCTGGGTATTGCGCTCGTCAGCACGATTGCACCTAAACCTCCCAAATTTCCCCTCTAGTTAAAGAGGGGTAACCTGGGGTTACCCCTCTTTAACTATAGAGGATTTTAGCTGTTTTGCCTATGATGCATCAAAGGCTGTGGCAAAGATGCGATAAAGTCGCAATATCTCTGAGGTCCAGCAGCACATGGGAGCTAGGTCAACCTAGCTGCACTAAAGTCACAACAAAGGCACAATAAAGCTGCATATACACATCACCTTATATAGAGATGTGATGGTGGATATAAGCAGCAATAAAGCTGCAATAAAGTCGTGATAAAGTCCCAACAAATGTGACTGGTTGTTCGAGACCCGTGGATGACAGTAGCTGCAATAAAGCTTTGGTAAAGCTGTGATAAAGTCACAACAAATGTGGCCAGTTACTTAAGGCACGTAGGGGACGGTAGCTGCAATAAAGCTGATGTAAAGCTGCAATAAAGTCACAATAAATATGGTGCTCCCTGTAGAGTTCGGGAACCACATATGCTGCAATAAAGCTGCTTTTCATGAGATTCACGGGATACTCAAGCTCCAATAAAGTCGCAGTAAAGTATGACTTGACTGGAAAATTGTACCCCAAAGCTGCAATAAAGCTTCAATTAAGGCGAGAAAAAAACTCCAAGTCCCACTTCCAAAAAAGGAAATTCATCTAAATTGCAAAAACGGCAAAACTGCGCGCAGCGAGTCCAAAACAACTACTCTCTAACTCCAGGAGGACCACCCCTCTTTCCCTTGACAATCGGTCGAGGCTTGGGTCTCGCTCGATTCTCCTCCGCCTTCTCCCTGCCCTTCTCCATCTGCTTCTCCAACCTTTTCAACTCGGCAGGCTTCTTCTTCTTCCTCGGCCTCTCCTCCCCCTCGTCCTCCAGGTGAGACTTGTGTTTTTCCCCCCTCGAGCCGCCCCCGCCAGTCCGTTGTTTCTTTGCTGGCGCCTTGGAACCAGTTACAGCGCTACCACCTGGGGCAGAAGCAACGCTACCACCTGGGGCAGCAGCAGCACCACCACCCAAAGCCACAGCAGCACCGTTGCCACCACTGTCACCTGGGGCAGCACCAGTCGCATTCACCAACTCCTATTTGAGACCTTTGTCAGTGTCATGCTCGTAACAAGACAAATTTGGAAAAAAAAAATTACCATACGCAAATCTTCTTGAGTGGCTCTGTTTGAGGACAACATTTTGTTCAGATATTTTGGGTCTATTATTTTAGTCCAGGTGATATGAGTTGCCACGTCTAAACATGTCTTGCAAGTGCTGACCTCAAGTCAGCAAGCCACCAATATTCAGCGCAGCAGCCAAGACCCCAGTTTAACAAGAGCTCGATAGATGCCTAGCCAGAGGTTGAGTTCACAGGACACAACACCAGCAGACTCTAGGAGAGCGGATCAAGCAGGGGAGAGACAAGATTTAGATGAAAAGACGATTCTGGCAGCTTCAGTCTCAACAATAAACACAGGAAAACACCAATCAAATCAATTCGAAATGTCGACAAAACTACAGGCAAAAAGCAAGTGCGCTGAACACATGAATTGGGTCTTGTGAATCTACCAATCAACGCACAAAAAACCACCCCAAAATCCCCAGACTCAACTACTAGTACCCACTGAGCCCCGAAATCATCCTCATCGCCTCCTCCGGATCCATAGGCACCACACATTCATCTTCCCCCATCGCTTCCACGGCAACCTTGCTACAGAAAAGAAACATTCAGCATGTTCCCTATGACGTAGAAGGACTGAACTTACTAGCTTCTGTAGGTCGCCCGAGTCTGCTGGTTAACGAAAATCTTGGGTGGAGCAGAGGATGCTCCAGGAGCTGCGCTCGCCGATTCCATCAGAGGGCCCGTTGGCATGACGACTTTCTGGTGCTTGCCGAGCTGAGTGGAAGACGTGGAGGGAGATGAGGGAGATGAGGACGTCGAGAAGATTAAAGAGGACACCGAGCTCACAGAACGTGAGATCGGGCTAGCCTCGCCAGATGAGTCGGAGATGACCACCACCTGCAGGGGGGCTTCCGTGCTTGCCGTACGTTTGCGGTTGGGGGGAGTGGCTGCCAGTGGAGTTGTAGCTGCTGGTGGTGTTGCCACAACGGCAAGCCGAGGGGGCGGTGAAGGCAGAGCAGGGGTTGGGTGAATATACCGCTTGGAGTTCACGTAGGTGATTTTGGAGGCAGGCGCGCTGGCGGGGGGGTCTTCGTCGCTATCAAACAAAGGGGCAGGCTTCCTGGCACGCGGGGGAGATGGGCAGCTGGATTGAGGATACGTGAGGTCCTCGTCACTGAGGGCAGGGAGTGAGTCCCGTCCCACATGTGCACTGCGGCGGGGTGGCGCCACTGCATGAACCGGAGTCGACTTTGGCTGGAAAAGCATACCAATTAGCAAACTGGCGGGGCTTGTTGGGGCAAAAACATACCAGTGCATCGAAATTGAAAGCGGCGCCAGCCTCGTGCTTGATACAAACGGGACCGGCGCCTACCTTGTGCTTGACCTGAATGGACCGGTGCCCGCCTCGCGCTTGATGCGAACGGGACCGACCTCGGTCTCGACAGGGGATGGGTGGGACTCACGAGCAGCACCCGCCTCGCACTTGATGCGAACGGGACTGGCACCCGCCTCATGCTTGACCTGAACACAGCTGGTATGGTAAGCACTTTGCAAAGTTGCATGATAGTTGATGTGGTGCATTTTGCAAGACCACCTTCTATGCTGATAAGGAAATTTAATGCAAAAAAGTGGCCAAAACCAGGATTGAACTTGTGACCGTTAGGTAACACAAGGAGCTAAGGGTATTACCACTACACCACAGTAGCTACACTAAACAGATTGTCTTACCCAGCTAGGGTAAGCCTAGGCTTAGCCTACCTGGGACTGCTGATACCTACACCTAGGGCAGGCAAGCTGCCCTAGGTGTTTGAAGTTTGTTTGCCACTATTTATTATGTATTTTGGGGTGCCTCCTAACCCTAACCAACCCTAACCAACCCTAACCCCTAACCAGAAATAGAAATGTACCTAGGAAGAAGACACCAAACCCTAACCCTAACCTTCTAACCCGAACCCTAACCACCCTAACCACTAACCAGGCCCTATGCGGGCCGTACAAGGTGAGTGCAAGGCTGATTATGCCTTTTTGTTGATGGACCTAGCTATAAATATGTAGTACAAAGTATGTCTATAGTGGTGTAGTGGTAATAGTGATGGCTAAAATGATGCCCATCACCCAAAGGTTTTTGATTCAATCCTGGCTACGGCCTTTTCCCTTTTCGCTAAGATAAGCCTTTCGGGGATATGATAAAATTATCAGGTGGGCTTGCAAAATACACCACACTAACTGTCGTGAACTTTGCAAAGTGCCTACTTGGTCTAGTGCTGAACAGGACCGGTGCCCGCCTCGCGCTTGACACGAGCAGGACTGACCTGGGTCTTGACACAGGGTGGGTGGGACTCATGGGCAGCACCCGCCTGCGGCTTGACACGGATGGGACCATCCTCGGTTTTGACCCAGGTGGGACCCTTCTCGGTCTTGGCACAGGGTGCAGGGGACTTGCGACCGGTGCCTCCCTCACTCTTGATGTGAGGGAAGCGTGGCTGAGTCTTGATACGGGGTGCGCTGGACTCGCACTCGGCGTTGTTGTCCGATGAACCAGGTATCACCTCGTTTTGTTAAAAAAAACCAAAATAACAAAGAAGAAAAAAGAACTTACGAGCTCCTCCTCAGAATTGGGAACAATCTCGTCCTTGGGAACAATCTCCCTCCCAGCAGCTTGGCGCCGTCCACGTCCGGGACGGTGGCATTTCCGACATCCGGTGGGATGGGGTGAAGCAGGCACACTAGGGGAAGAGACCTCATCCTATACATGGTGAGTCAGTTTTGTACACAGAATAAGGAAACAGCAACGAAAACGGAAACATACGAGCAAGTGGTCAAAGTTGGCATCACCTGCCGCATGGTACTCTTGACGCCGCTCAGCCTCCTCGTGAATCGCACGCAGGTCACAAGCGAGAATTTGGTCTGCCAGCTGGCGCTGCTCGATACGCTCGAGCGCCCGATCGACGTGTTCTCTGTTGGCACCACGGAGGCGGTTGGTGTGCAAGTCCTCGTCAGCACGAGCATCCTTCTCCCTACAAAGCCGCTGCCAATGTGCGTTGGCGTGGGCACGGGTCATGTGGGAAGTGATCAGCTCTGGTGTGTTAGGAGCATGAAGGCGTGCATAGGGCCTGATGCAATAAATATAAGAGCGGTTTCTGGGGCCCAAAAAACGACTTACAGACTGGCAAAAAGACCCATGTCTTCCACAATGTACCAGTGCCTGTTGGGGTGCTTATCGTGGCCGGCGTCGTTGGTGAAATTCCCATCTTCAAACCAGGGGAGATCATAGTTCATGGTGGAAAAAGACGGATCGTGTTCCGTGCACGAAGTGCGATGTCACAGATGTTACATCACATTCCGTGATGCACAGAATCACACATTTGAGCACCCTCAGTCTTCTTTCTCGCACACAGACCTCAAGCAAGTTCAATAAGGCATTCAATTCCCAGGATATCCATCTAGGTATTGAATTACATGTTGGCCTCCTTTTCTGCATGCCTGATCAATTTCCTCAACGCCGCTAGTGTTGTGATCCCCTCACACGACCGGCACCATTTCCTGCCCTCGGACAGGATGCCTGGTAAGTGTTTTTTTCCCGATTCCTTTCTCAACGGCAGCACATGGTTTACATATGCAATCTCTCTGTGACACTCTAGATAGGTCCTGGGATAGATTAGATTATATAATCCATGAAATTATAACGGTATCGATACCTCATTCTCTTCCTGTGAATATGTAAGTCTCTGGTAAAATTATGGGCCCAAAGGTACTTGCATGTCTTTGTAGTCAGCATCACCGTCCCTTCTTTTTGCAGCCGCTTCCCTAACCATGTCCTCAGAGCGGCAAATCTCTGCTCGACGCCTGCAAAGAGACGAGGTTGAGTAAACGGGTGGACAAACTATCAGGAATGTCTACTTCTGCATTCTAAGCTTTGCCTTCTCGCGTGTAGCCTCTAGATTTCTTCCAAAATCCGAGTTCAATGAGTTTAATCAAACACAACTATATTACTTACTTTGCTCTGTAGGTGGCTGCTGCTTGCGCGTTTCTGGCTTGCTTATCTCTTTTGGACTTGGGCTGATGCGGATTTGAGTCAACGGACTTGTTTGAGTTTGACATGGTCGTGGTTAAGAGCAAAAGGTGGTCCAGTCCCATTAAGAAAATTGACCAGGGCGTTCGTTCAAGCAAGATTTGGGTGAATATTATTTTTGAGATATAGTACTGACCCAGATTTTTTAAATGTGTTTTGAAGGTCCTGGTAGAGCACTATAAAAAAAACTGCCATGGTCTGGCTTGGAACAGCTTCAAAGAGGAATATTTCTTTGTGCCATCAAAGGCGTGTTCGTCATCGGTCAGTGGATCGGCAGCATTGTTTTTTGTTTTGCACTGCTACTACATGCATTTAGGGCACTGAAATTTAGCAGTGTATGTAACCCACCTTCTAAAAGCTCAATGTAAATTCCAGCTGCTTGGCGGATGACATGGAACCTCTGAGGATTAATTTCCTGTGAGGTCGGTGGTCTGGTCCGACAGTCCGTATTTCCTAATTTGGACAATTTTCGTCTTGTACAAGTCAGCGAGTTCCACAAAGTAACATTCCAAACAGTCTATGAGATTCGTTGCGGTGGACTACCTGGCATCTATTACAGCTCATCTATTGTACTGAACATGTCCATGCCATCTTCCCACCGCGTCTCAGCCTCTGCCGCCTGCAATGCCTTCTCGGCCACCGATGCCTCATTCTCAAAGTCTTCGTTCGTCCTAAAACCATTCCTGACCCACCGAAAGAGCCCACCAGCAGTATACTGGGTAAATGAGGAGCGTGTTTCATGGCTCCGAATAGGAACATTCGAGTGCTGAATGATGGCTGACGGAATGAAGACGGTCGATCTGGCGGGAAAGCGTATCACAAGTCGAAGATCCCAGAGGATCAAATGCCCCCCAAAGTCTGGGTCAAACGATCCGAGGGGGGTGATAGAACACCATCCCCAAGACAGATTGGCGAAGTCGAGGTGTCGGCGGGTAAATGCGTGTGGCCCAAAATTGAAGGTGATTGCAGCGAAGACGGTGTTCTCGAAGGTCCATCGCAAGTTGGGTCGCCACTGCTCGAGTGCCTTCTGAGTACGCTCGTAGAGGGAATAAAGTTTCGGGGCCCAGAGCGAGAAAAGCACTGGGAATATTCGTCAGCTAAGAAAATTGGATTATGGAAGACACGCACATGTTATGAAACCTATCATTCGTTGGATATCGGGATCTTGGAGCAGTTCATCGGTGAGCTGGGTGTTGATCGCATTCTGGTGGAGTTCGCCAGGTTCCTAGACAAGGCGGTGAACTAGAGGACAAGAAGAAAGCGGTATAATCATACCGTTTGACCACCACCATGGGATAGACCTCGACTTAACGGTGGGTACGATTCCCCTTCTTGAGCCCATCGGTGGTGAAGTTTGTCCTCAGAAAGCCGGATCCGACTCTCCTGGTCTTCCATCAAATCCGATGCTCGCTTTGTGACCTTCGCCCACTCTTCGGTATCTTTGGGCATCCCTCCAAGGAGAGCTATCACCCGCCGACGTGAATCCAAAATGGCGATTGTTAACCTGGAAAGATGATCAATGGAGAATTAATATAAATGGAATCGTACAAACATCCCAAGCCACCCGATATATTTGAAACCACGTGTCCCGGTGAGCGCTGTGAGGTCTCCGAGCGTGCTACGCATCGCTCGTCGCCTCATGGCCCCTGCGGACCATCTGCACGAGTAACGGGACGAGCTCGGACGTACGCGATGGGTCTTCCTAAATGGGATTCTACGTTACCGGAAGCAGCTTCCGAACGAGACCACCGCTCTCCCCACATCCGCATCCTCTCCCCCGCCGTTCTGGGCTCGCTCCTGCACATCGTCACACTGATACGACCCATACGCCACGACCCACGAGTTCTTGACGCCTACGACGTGACCTTCTGCATCCAACGAACTGGCCCTCCTCGTACCGCGCGCTGCGTTCGTCGCTGCTCGGCGTTCACCGACAGGATACGACCGGTCCCCTTCCCTCGCCGTTCTCTGACGCTCTCCCACACAGGACGGACATACCACGTGCCTGACGCCGACCCATCGGACGAGGCAGAGGATATCCCGACACAGCCCTTCCCCCACTTCACACGACGCATCGACTAGCCGAGAGGAGACCATCCGTCTCTCCCCTTTCCTGAGCACCCGAGCACCCACCGACGCAATTACCAGCCGTGCCTGGAGCTCCAGACGTATTCCGAGGTCGTTTGGCCTCACCCGCGCCTCGCGCGCACCCAGAAACGATCGGTCTCCTCAGCAGAGGTGTCCGTTCTCCTGTCATACATGCGCCCCGAAACGCCTTATGACGTCCCCCGCCCCCTGGAAACACCTGCGACACGCATGGCACCTCTGGAAACGTGGGAAGTCGTCGACAAGGTATAAAAGGGAACACATTTAGTAGGAGTAGTCAGTACCTTCCGGCCTGCAGAAGTAGTCTTCGGGGCGTTTCCCCCACTTCCTGTACCGTTCTCAGCTCAATCTAAAGGGGTACTCCCAGCCTTCCCCGACTTCGTACCTCTCGTGCACCCTCCTCCTCGCCCACTGCCAGAGGCAGGCCACACATCTTGCATTCACTCGTTCATCGTCTCACCTCTCACACCTCCATCAGCAGGGTCCCTCCTCACCGGACCCGGTGTCACCATCCCAGGCTTCCTCAATTAGGATCACCGTTCTCGCGAGCCTCGCTCTGTAGAAAACAGGCCCGGAAAGAAGCCATCACATATAAATCGCCGTCCATAGCCAACGAGACCAACCGTCTTGCCGTCGACCGAAAGACGTCGGTGTCATCGTCTGTGCGACACACATCGCATCTCCAGCGCTGGTTCTAAGGGGAAGAGCGCATGAAGGGAAGCAGGCAGGGCAACGCATTTAGGGTTCCAGTACTCTCGTACGGGGAGCCAGGTTTAGGCATTTCACACCTTCATTACCGTTTCCACTAACAACAGGTCCACCGCGCACATCCACACCTAGGAGACGAACGGTCTCCATGATCCCCCGTTCACACACATACCACACACCTATCACTCATACAAGGCCGATTCGTGCACCGACCTTCCGCTCTATCATTCGACTATACCTTCCCCTCTAGAGGACGAACGTAGTCGAATTCGAATCACATATCTTTCGATACCGACACCGCGGTCCTTATCACAGCGCGTCGACTTCAGACTGAGTGTACTGCCGTCCCCCTATTCCATTATGACCGCCCTGAGATGCTGGAGCATGATCAAAGATGAATTGGAGTTCCGGTGCAGTTCGACTACCAATCCAGGCAGGGATCGGATGAGGGAGGCCGTTGGCGTCGTATACGACCTCGAGGTAGCTGGGCTTCGCTTCAGAAACACGTTTGACATGGACCGCCTTTCGAGAGGGGTTTTGAGATGCGAGCTGAGCAGCTGAACGCTTCTTGTCCCGCCGTTGGTGTGATTTGAGCTTGTTTCGTTCCTTGGACGACAGAGAGCTGGGAAGAGGCGAGTACGCTGGAGCAGAAGGCGTAGGGAGCTCAACCGGAGCAGGTGGCACAGGGGATTCAGGAAGCTCAAAAGGTATAGCCACAATTTCATCATCGTGCTCCTGGTCAGCCTCAGCTTCCGATATTCTCCACTGCAGACAGGCAGTGGTGTCGAAGTCAACAGAGAGGCCGAGTGCAAGATCAAATGGAGAGAATTCTTTTCCAGACCGGAGGTGGCGACGTCCTGAGGTAGAATAAGTGAGAACATGTCGACAGAACAGATGAAAAAAAAAATGGTAGCAAAAACAGGATAAAAATTATCCCATTCATTTTCCTGCCCAATTGAACACGTCATCTTCTGAAACCGAGTTCCAGGGTCAGATCTCTTCGCATAGGACAAATTGTTCCGAGTTCCAAGGTCGGATCTCTTCACAAAACGCGTCCAGAGGGTAGAGAAAGAAGGTGGGCTAGTACAATGAAATGGTGTGCTTACCAGACATTTAAAGCTCCCTAGGGACTCTAGAGCATCAACTGATGTGTATATAGGCCACAATATGCGATGGGAAGGGAGGGGCAAGGCAGTAGGAAAATGGTGATGACGGTGCAGCAACGGGAACAGTCACATTGTCACATGAAGTCACATAAAGTCACGTTATGTTACCAGCCGTCAATGTTGTGCCCCTTTTGGCGAACCACGCGTTAACCTCGTTCGATCCACTCCATCTACTGCCAGAAAAATCAAATCAAGATGCATAGATCTGGAATTTCTAGAGGGAAAATTCGGATGCTTGGCACTTCTCAGCAGCGACCCAACTCGTCTGCGCCTCCAGCAGTATACAGTAAAATTCTGCAGGGCAAAAGCCTGGAAGAGCATCGATTGCGTGGAAAGGAAGAACTCAAAGAGCAACTCAAGGGTGTTTTTTCAAGGAGTTATATGTCTCTTTAATGAATGCTGATTAGAACTTATAGCGATGAATCCAGAGGCAAAGCGAGAATTTATTCGACTTCAGCATTTGGCAGCAGACGATGATTGGGAAGATATGAGCATGGATGTGGACCCTTCGACCTCGGTGAACATTGATGCTATCATGGAGGGCTCAGAGAGAATTGAGCTCAGCCACGCCGGTGGTGAGCTTCGCCAGTCGATTGAGGAGGAAATGGAGGAAGAGATAATTGTTGAGTACGTTCTTTCACTTTCTTGCATCCTGGAGCTAATTTCTGTAGTCGGCGGTGGGACTGGCGTACTCGACGAGATCGTACGAATAGATTGAACCAGCAATTCATTGCTCAAATGCTGGAGATGCTGAAGGCATACATGCGTTGGTGCGAGTCTGTCGAAACTGGTCGTGAAAGGTCCACTTCGGCCGAGGTCTGGACCATCACGGTGGTGGATATGTTTAGTATGTTATCTTTGTTGTGAATTGGGTGATAAATTTACTCGTCTGCTAGGTACCGACAAAAGGGATGTCTCTCTGGATCCACAAGGAGGCGGCATAACCCCAGCCCTCATTATGGAGGGCCTGATCCCATGCGCACCATTTAGGCCCTCTGTCGCAATCACTGTAAAAGTGCTGGAGGTATATCGGGTTGCTCATACGAGATGCCCCCAGCTTGCCATCCAGTCATTTGTCAAGACACTTTGTGATCTGCATGGGGTATGCGATATTTTTCATACATTCAGCCTCTCTTACATTTACCAGACGCCTTATCTACCATACCTGCGGAAACAATTTTCGATCTGCTACGACTTGTATTTGGATCTTCGCAGAAATTCAGAGAAGACGGTTCTGAAATCCCTTGGTTGTGACTCGTTTTCATGGAGGCTGAAGCATGCATGTCCGGCTTGCATGTACAAACTCAAGGGCGAGGCAAAGCTCATCTACGATATTTTGGTCGCTATGGATGGTAACAACTCCTTGAAGCGTGTCCTTCGTCGTTGCAAGGTCCACTCGGATGGGGATACTGGAATGGGTGCGGAGTTTGTGCTGGGAAAGTCGAAAGAATATACCGATAATTGGGATGCGGGCGAGAACTATTATTGTGACCGGGAGAAGGTCAACGAGTGGTCTGAGCAGCGTATTGCAGAGATGATGCCAAAGGAGGCAATTGAGGTACCGGTATGTCCTGAATCATTGACCGAGATCGTTCTCATAATGAATCTAGAGTGATGAGCCCAACCCGTGCGCCGATCGGTGGAAGAATATGGTCGAGGATATCACTGCCAAGATGTGGGGTATATTCGATGAAACCGGGATCTTCTTGTGCTTGTGTCGCCACGGGTTTGTGCTCATGATCGTGGACATGATAA
The DNA here is from genome assembly GCA_029378375.1 of Mycena olivaceomarginata. Classification (NCBI taxonomy): domain Eukaryota; kingdom Fungi; phylum Basidiomycota; class Agaricomycetes; order Agaricales; family Mycenaceae; genus Mycena; species Mycena olivaceomarginata. The sequence goes on from JARKIC010000527.1 coordinate 102,610, forward strand.
AGAGCGGAGAATTGTAACTCAAGTCTCCGCTCATTGGCCTTGTTTTTCTGACATTGTAAAGGGCGAAATACCCTCTCGCCGTTGTCGACAGTCTTATCGAGCACCTCGGAGACAACATTGGTAATGGATATGACGTGGGATGTGACTTCCAGATGACAATCAAAAACAGTCCGCTTGCGGCTCGCGCGAGGCAGTGCAACTTTCGATGCCTTGTGGGCGCTTTCCATGGCCATGCGCACAATCGTCTGTGCCAACTCTGCAACCTAGCCACCTACGTCCTGGGGCTGGGATGTGAGGACTTGGAAGGCTGCGAGCAATTCTTCTCAGGGTCCAATGGGCTTGCCAAGTCATGTCGATATGCAAGCCAGTTCCATCGGCAGCAAGAAATCACGTCTTATGTAAAGCACTATGACAGTTTTCACACCTATGCGAATCTAAGTAAGTGGCTCTGCTCCCTTTTGCTCTACTCTGATCCACTGTCCAGGCAAGTTCATCACAAACAACTACAAGCAAGCCATCAACATTCTAAAAAAGGAAGACGCACTTTGTGTGTGGATGCGGGAGGAGGGAATTGCCGACTACAGCGTTTTCCGTATTTGGCTGGAGGAAGAGAAGTCATTTTTGCTTGGATTGAAGGCGGGGTCAAAGGATCAGTCTGAAACGTTGGAAATGGAGTACGTTCAGAAGCTGGTAAATTTGGATGCAAGCTGGTACGCTCCCTCTTTCGTTGCGGCATAGTGATGTGATCAATCTGGGTTTCAGTGCAAAATATGTGGTGGTGGCTGGTGAAGCGAGGAAAGCCCAAGCCGGTGATGCTCCTTATACGCCTGGGGTATCTAAAGCGGAGCTAGCGAGACGTCATGCCAGAGAAAAGGTAGATCGAGATCTTGAAGCTGTTCAAGAGTTGGAGGAGAAGCTGGGAATCTCCGACCGCTTGACTTCAGAGTCCCCGCAGTGGACCGCTACTGTGGAGCAGGTCAAGCAGAAGAAATATCAGAAGGCCTTGGACACAGTTGAATTGTTGCGTATTTTTGAGCTGACAAAGATCAATCAGTCGCAAACAGGCAAGGGTTTTTAGCTTCATTATCACATTACTTTGGCTGATACTGAGATAGGATACAAGCTTCGGAGACACATCGCGAAGGCGCTCCAAGCCAGGTTGAAAGCTGTTCGTAACACTATTGATCGATACAATGCGGCTGCCATAGCCCTTGACCCTCCACTGGCCAGCCTGACATGGGAGCAGGTTGTTGAGTACACCTTTCTGGCCGATTTTGATATTCTGCGTGACACTAGAGCAGATGTTCAGTCCCGACCATGGACCAGGCCAGTGTACAGACTGGCCATGGACACCTACTTCAAGATCGAGCGTGCTCGGGAGGAGCTTGTCCGGCTCAACATCGAAATACATCGGACGATGACATGGATCCGTGATGAGGGGCATTTTCTTCGGGGACGGGAATTGTCCCTCCGTTCAACAGAGGGGAAGACTCCAGAGCAAGCTGAAGAGGATCTCCTTCTTGCTGTCCAAATGAAGCTTTACAGGGAGCAGAGAGGACAATTCGATGACAACCACAGGGACAACTTCCGAAGGCTCGCCAAATTGAAGGGATTCACAGGGAGCATCTCACCTGGGATTGCGGTGGAAACATTGGGTGATGCCAGAGATGTTGATGAAATGGAAGATGGTAACGATGACGAGGAGGAGCTGACTAGACCAGATGAATCAGATGACGAGGGTATTGAGGCTCATGAAGAGACACTTTCCAGGCTCCTATACCAGGTTTCCATGGTTTCGATTGATGATAGAACCGAGCGTCTTGGAGATGACAAGTAATTTGTATTTGTGTTATATTGAATTTAGTACCTTGAGATTTTTCGGTCAAGTCATACTTTATTGTGACTTTATTGGAGCTTGAGTATCCCGTGAATCTCATGAAAAGCAGCTTTATTGCAGCATATGTGGTTCCCGAACTCTACAGGGAGCACCATATTTATTGTGACTTTATATTGCAGCTTTACATCAGCTTTATTGCAGCTACCGTCCCCTACGTGCCTTAAGTAACTGGCCACATTTGTTGTGACTTTATCACAGCTTTACCAAAGCTTTATTGCAGCTACTGTCATCCACGGGTCTCGAACAACCAGTCACATTTGTTGGGACTTTATCACGACTTTATTGCAGCTTTATTGCTGCTTATATCCACCATCACATCTCTATATAAGGTGATGTGTATATGCAGCTTTATTGTGCCTTTGTTGTGACTTTAGTGCAGCTAGGTTGACCTAGCTCCCATGTGCTGCTGGACCTCAGAGATATTGCGACTTTATCGCATCTTTGCCACAGCCTTTGATGCATCATAGGCAAAACAGCTAAAATCCTCTATAGTTAAAGAGGGGTAACCCCCAGGTTACCCCTCTTTAACTAGAGGGGAAATTTGGGAGGTTTAGGTGCGCGATTGTATGGACAGGAACAATTACGCACCTCGAGCTCCTCGAGGTCAGCAACACCGCTCCGTACCAGTTATGGGAGCGGGAAGGGATAGGCACCTGTGCTTTGAACGAATTTCACAGGCGCGGGCGCGCGGCAACACACTGAATCCCTAATTCAGTTTCTTCAAACAATCACATGGATTTTTGTTGGCTTACCTCGGAGATTCATCCGGTCCATTCGATGTCACGGTTTCTCGACTTTGTCGACGGCTTGATTCAGAGTGTCGCGAGACACCCTTATACCAGTTACGAATTCCCTTGCATCAGTTCCTCTCGATTTTGGATCGTTTCTTCTTTTCAGACTCACTTTTATGCAACCCGGAACTCTTCAACACCTGGACTCTCCAGAATCTCCTTGGACTTGGAAGATTTTGGATTCAAGACCACTGGCGCTGGATTTCGGAGCAAACGAGCTGGTGACAAGACTGGAAAGAAGAAGTGAAGTCCCCGATCATTCTGATGGGATCACACAGCCTCAATTCGGGACAGGCTCTTTCTCGGAGTCTCTTTCAATCGCGATCATCTCTATCTCGTTCTCTCTCAACAGTCCCTTTGTCTGGCCGGTCTCTCTTCTTCTCTAAAGCTTCGTCAATGTATAAATCACCACTCACCTCAACATTCCACGAATGGGACGCGTTCTTGCGGCCTTTTTACCTCGGCAATACAATGTGCTAGGATCCTCAGACACCACAGAGAGGACGCACTCAAGTCGGACGAGTTTTAGGCAACACACCAGCGCGAAGCTTCACCGGGGGTTTTAAATCGTGCACGATAAACCCCCGCGAGGCGAGTCCATTAAGTCAATTCATCTCTTGTACATTTTTCCACATTTTCAATATCTTCTTTCATTCTCTCCCACACGTACACGACTCCCTACAACACGGTCATTCACACATGCTCTGTCAAGCTCCCTTGCCGCCTTCAGCGTCGATGTCCACCGCGTCCACGCCCTTAGGCACTCGACCGCAGCGGCGTGCGCACTGCCTATGCTCTCTACCACTCAGCGCTTTGCACCACTGTGCTGCCATGCTGCCGCTCAATGCGACACATTCGCGAACTCGACCTCAGAGCCATTGGTCCATGGCTCGCCCCACGCTGCCGCCGTGCACGTCCCAATCACCGCCAGCAGGCACATCATTTCGGTGGCGTCTGCGCGCTGCTCCGGGTATTGCATATAGATAGCCCAAGGGAGTTTGGCCGGATCTACTCCTGTGCGCGATCGCCCGGAGCCTGTGTGGCGCATAGGGATTGGGGGGCTAGGATGGGGCTGACACCCCCAAATGCGAGCCTTGTACGGGGGCGGAATCGTACGCGATCGCCCCCGCAAGGCGAGTCTTCTGAACTTTTCGCGTAAATGTCTCTCTCTCATCGATACTTCTTGTCCTCCTCAGACGCGCATTTCCTCTACACCGGGGCTCTCTCTGAGGGGATGAAGCAGCTCGTCACGCAGATATGTTCGCACCATGCCCTTGCTGCTTCGTCGCCCTTGACATCAAGATCCTGCTCAACGCTCCGTATCCGCGCCACTTGACCTGGGCGCCCCCCTTCCGCGCAGATGGATCACCTTGGCTGCCTCACTGCTTTCACGCCAGCACACTGTACCAGTACGGCCTACAGCGCGTCGGCACTGGGGGGCTAGACTGCCGCATGCACATGCGAGCTTTCAGCACTGGCTACATCGCCTGCAATGCCTCACACCACTTGAACATCCCACGGCGTCTCATTGATGCGATGGCGCTCGCATAAATGCATGCATATGTGTTCAATGCAGCCTCTCGCAGTGCTCTGCACTCACCCTCGGCTGCCTCGCGTGCACGAGCTGCCACCTCCATGCTGCGCCGGGCCTTCATGCCGATACATGCGTCTCGGAGACACTCGGTTGCTCCAGGGCAACGTAGAAGTGCGAAGCCTCATCAGGGGCTTTATCATGCGCGGTAGCCCCCACGAGGCGAGTCTTTCCTGATCCTGGACTTAGATCAATTTTATTAACCCATTACTTCTTTGCGTGCGCCCCTACACCGATTGGTGGTCCATTCGTGTAAGCCCTTGAAGAGGCTGCTTCACCATTGGCCCTCACCTACGCCAATTTACCTACCCACCCTTACCCTCGATTGTGGATCTCAGACTGAGCTCTGAATGGTATCTGGATGGGTTTCGAAAGCACCCTGTCTCGCTCGAGCCCTGCAACAGCCTACTTTTGAGGGGGGCAGGGTAGGGTATGGTATGGTATGGTATGGGAGCGAAGCGACCATGAAGCAGAGTAGGATGGGTTACGGTGTGGTATGGGATTGGGAGCGGAGTGACCACTGCACGGAGTGGATTCAGAGAGGGAACGGAGCCAGAGACAGAGTGGATGCAGGGCAGCCCATGGAGCCAGTGGCGAGGGCACTTGATGGAGGAACACAGGGCAAAATTTTCCCACCATTCCCTCCCTTTGACATGTTCTTTTCCTTGCAGCTCAAGAGTGGGGGGCTCTGTAAAAGATCATATACATATTTTAGTTACTCTTTAACTACAAATCACATGTACAGTCGTCACCTAATCTGATCTATCTTTTATCACAAACCACTACACCACATCGCTCAAAGCGCCTTTCCAGCCCTCTCTGAGGCACTGATAGAGGCACGAGCTCTGGTATTGCCTTGCCTGGCACACACACTAGGCACTAGGCGGCTATAACGCTACACGATTCCCCTTTTTTACGCCACACTTACGTCCTTATCACGACAGGTCATTTCGGCTATAGTCTACTCAGTTCTCTGGATATCTGGAGTTTGAAGGAGTCTACTGTACGGTGGCACGGAATATCCGGCCCTTGGTAGTCTCTTGAAGAGTATAGACAGTAGTCTACCACTCAATAACGCTCGATCCCCTGCCACGGCAGGCGTACAATGTTTCTCCGGTTGTGAGCGCTCCTCGAGCCTTACATTGGAACCCTAGGCTTGCACGAGGATTATAGTGTTTGAGTTGATATAGTTGCATTATCAAACCGCCTATTCATTTACAAAGTTTGGTTTGTGGTTATTTCACCGCCAGCCCCATAGTCAGTGTTTCACTGTTGTTTCAATTACAGGCTGACATGAGCTGTTCAGTTGGCTTGCCTGTCGATTCAATCAAGTTGGGTGATAAGGTAGACCCCATCCACCCTCGACGAACATCACGTGGTGTGCACGTGAGGTTTCCTTTTTCAGAACGGTTGTGTAGATTCATGAATATAACTACTTCTATTGATTTACAGCTAAATTCCCTCAACCAGATTGCAGACATGGATAGTATATATTGCTACACAAAAGCTTGTGGCTTCATGAGGTTGTGGAGGGCTAGAATTAAGCCACAAGTGTGACCTGCTCACAAATGATGCTGGAAGTGATGGTATTGATGGGATGAGAAGGCGCAAGCTCTTGGCTTAATTTTTGCCCTCCATAACCTCATGAAGCTCCAACTTTTTTTTCAGGCAATATATATGATTCACACCTACAATCTGGTCGAGGGGATTTGGTCAGAAGTGAATGGAAGTAATTATATTCATGAATATACACAACACCTCTGAAAAAGGAAATCTCACGTGGCGTGCACGTGACGTTCGTCGAGGGTGGATGGGGTCTACCTTATATTGCTACTGGATAAATACAGGTGCTTGTGGCAAGGTAGACGTCGGCTGCTTTGCCGATAGGTATGTATATGGGAATAATGTAAAGGAATGGCAGCCTTTGGCCACTGAAGAAATATATGGATGATGGTGCTATATGCAATATGTGAGTATGTGGATGGAGGGGCTGATTTGCTGGTCAGTCCTCGCTCGGAGAGGCAGGCCGGAATCAGGAAGGTACCATAGAATATGGCCAACTCCAGTACACGCTGGGAGCCTCCAGCCTCAAGATGAGATCCCTGAAGCAACCAGGCATGGGTGGCATGGGTGGGTGGGTCTCAAAAAGAATATGATTGAGGATGCAGGGAGTGAGAAAGAGTGAAAAGTGATCTCTGTTGTGGTGGACATGACAGAGATCAATGGTGCATGTGTCTACTAATCATGAGCTATGAGCACCCAAAAAGGCGCCCATCTATCTATCTGCTCTCTTGTCTGCCCTGCCCCTCACTCAGGCGGCTCGTGCCTGCCTGCCTGAGTTGCCACTAATTTACCAGAGGATCACTAGAGCACATCCCCGGCCTGTTCGAGGTGTTAGCAGAGTCAACCATTCAGACATGTTGTCCTTTGCATTTATTCTGGAAACAGTTAGATATATGGCTAACTTCATGAGCTGCTAAATATTGAGCCATTGGCATGAAATTCCAGGGGAATGCCACCAAGAGAAGGGGAGGCAAGGATGTGAAGAAAGGTGGAGATTAAAGACTAAAATTGTAGTGGCATGGCACCGATACCAGATCAACAGAAATGAGGAGACAGAATGGGTGTGAAAATGAGGCGAAGAGAACAGTGCCAAGCATCGAGCCAAAGAAAAAAGAACAGACTCAAACACACCATTAACGGTGATGTCTTACATGGGTAAACAGACAGTGTGGAGGCAAGGGCTCTATGGAAGTGATGGAAGGGCTCAGGAAAACAAGGGAGCAGTGAAATAGACATTTGGTCAGAGATGAAGTAACTTGAATGTAAATCAAGACACCGAGGAATAGCAGAAAGGCAAACTGGAAAGCAAAACATTGCAGAAGGAGAAGAAAACATGATCAGTTCTGAAATTGAACAGTAGGATCCATATAACATACATGACCTGGGGTTGATACAGATCACGGAGCTCATGTGCACACTTGAAGAACTCTGAGAAATTGTGGTTCGTCAAATGGCTGGAGGTGGCACAACTGATGAAACGGCACAAACTGACAACAAATACCTCTCTTCAATGCAGAATGAACCTGTGGGGGCATGAAAAGGTGTTAGCATCAAATTTATAAGATAAAGGGGCCTGTTGCAATACCCAGCCACCTGTATGCCGGGTGCGAGTTATGCGTTGAAACAGCGTAACATAAATGTGGCATCCAATGCTATTTTTTGCGATTCCTATAACCAGTATTTATACAATGGGAAGCAGCTAGCACTTCTGTTGTTACTAGCTACCTTGCTAGTACACAGACCACTTGGTAGGTGGTATAAAGGAGAGTCAGAGAGAGCCCTAGCTGCTGACCGTAGCACAGGACCGCGCTAGTGCGATGCACTGGCTGCTAGTCAGGTGTACAAACAACCATGGATTACCCCACTGCCTAAATGTTCATTGAGACATGACCTAGGAGACTCAAGTAGTCAAAGGATGGCTTGCTATGGTGCTAGCAACATCCTAGGAGACGGGAATTGACAACAGATGTATAGCTAGGAGAAAGTGCCTTGAGCTAGCACATTGTACTATCTAATCTCTAGATAAGGGCTAGAGGCGGTGAGAGGCAGAGCAATCCAGCTAGCACCAGCTAGGACCCTCAAAATGCAATGTCATAGATATATACAAGATGCAGCATGATGACTAGGGCCTGAAACAGGCAGCTAGCTTGAGTGGAATAGCAAGAAGATATGATCAACAAGGCTGTAGCAAGACTCGGCAGACTGATTGACACTCTGACAAACTAGAGATGACCTAGGACACCAGCTACAATCCTGGGTCATCCAGATGCAGTCCTCTGCTATAGATGATGTGCTGAGGATCTGTGATATACTCACGAACAGTCGCTAGATGGTCAGTGAAGCTTCCCTTGTGCAACCTAGACCAGACCCAAAACCAATGGCGGTCATTTCATTGGCTAACTATATCTCATCACCTCATATTTGTTTATTGCATTATTCAGCTGGCTTTTCACATGTATCTTGAACCTAGTAGTATAAAAGGGAGCACAGGATGGACTAGCACCTCAGATTATCGTGTCTCAGACTTCGGACGAAACTGGTGCAGGTAGTTTCAGGCTGCTAGTGGAGTTTGTCATTACACACAGAGAGCAACACTGGGGTCATCAAGGACCACAAATTTCACGGTCCTCATTCATGCAATATCACCCTGATTTTCATTGTAAAAGTTGTTTAATTTCATCGAAGTTCCGTTAAATTCATGTGAACCAAATGACTACGAAATGTCATGAATTTCTAGGAGAAAAGTTAGATTCCACTATCACCATTCACTATCATTCGACATGAACAACACCTCACACGAGCGGTTCTTTCGGTAAAAGTACATTCATATCTATGTAACCGGTGCCCTCTTCCCAGCTTTCCTGCCCTACGCGCTTCCCTTGCGCTTCCCTTTGGCTTTCGCTAACATCTCGTTCTCATCCTCCCCCTCATCTCCTCCGTTGTGCTCGGTGTCTTCATCGGATGCAGGCTGGAAGATGTCCTCCCCCTGTCCATCGTCATCATCGTCATCATCCGAGTTGATGCACGGGTGGCGGCGGGGACGTGATGGGCCAGGTGTTGGTGAGATGGGGAGGGTGCGAGCGAGTGGAGGGGAGGTACAAGGCGATGTCGCAGCACAGGCGGCGCGTCGGGCGGCAACTTGCCTGCCGCGATATGTTGACTCATTGTTGACGCAGCTCCAGTAAGTCTTGTGATTGTCCCGGAACTGCTTCACTGTGCGATCAATAGCCCATTGGCCCTTGAAACGGCGTGTTTCGGGGAATGCTTCCTCGATCTGTGAATTTGAGCAGAGGAATAGAACAATGTGATAGACGACGCACTGCATTGTAGGCCTTTGAGAGCTTGTCAGACTGTTGTGACTTCCAATTTTCGCCCCAATTGAGGCAGGTGGGACGTTGCGGCATCATGACAGTAGGTCTGCATGTAGGGTATTTAGAAGTAGGCCGCATGAGAGACAAGAAAAACACGCACCCGAAAAGAGTTCCACTGGGTCTTATCATACCCCAAATCCTGTCGAATTTGCCGCATAGAGACCTTCAAAGCTCGCCTAGGTCGATCTATAGACTCGTCGGGGGCAGTGGCCGCATCCTGGGTACGTAAGTTCCCTGACTGTGCGACTTGAGCTATGAAAGCAGTCATGCAGTGTGTCAGACAGCAAAGAATAAAGTGCTTACCCTCGCGGATGCGGCTTTCCAGCGCATTGACTTTCGCTTCAGAGCGGGAATTGCGAGGGTCGTCGCTGGTTAGGGTGTTGGGATCGCAGCTCTGAAGAGCCTGCTGGGGTCGTCTTTGTGTCGATTTGCCTTGGGCATTGGGGCGGGAGTTCTCCTTGTTGGGATTCTGTGTAGAGGTAGAGGTGCGAGCCATGTTGGTGCAGAGAGTGGAGATGGAGAATGCAGTCGAGACGTACAAGTATATATCATAGCTTGCTTGCCGTTGTGCAGCGTGTGGAGTGCACTCCACAAGCTCGCCAAGGGTGATGAGGTATCAGAAAAAATGCTTAAGGTAGGTGGGGGGTTCGAGGCAGTGTCGGCGAGTTGTACAAGCGTGGGGCTAGGAACCCAGTGTGAGAATGGACGAAAGAAGCGAAGAGAAGCACAAAGCTCGATTGCGGAGATCAGCGAATTGTGGGCAGTGGTGATCATGGATGATGTCATGGTTTCGCGGTCACAGTCTTTCCTTGCTATCATCCGCCCCGTCGGGTTATCATATTATGCCAGCAATCCTGACATGCCATACTACCAAGATGGCAAATTCAAACCACTCAAAGCCATTGACATTGACGACATCAGCTGTCTTGTAGCCTGCATACCGGATCACCAACTGGGTCCGCGCCGCTGGGTGCTATGGGAGCGTCCAGATGCGATGGGAGTCCGGTTACAGCGATGAAACATAATTATTCTTTACTATTGTACTATTTATTTAAATTCACCCACTTTTGCATGGATCACATTCACAGTAAAAAACACTGAATTTCATGTACACAAGGTCGCCCCGTCCGAGGGTACATGAATCGGGTACATGAATTGTGAAGTACATGAAATGATTTCATGTAAGTATATGGTGATTTGTGAATTTCACGATCCGGGACTGCGAAATTCACGCACTTTGACAACCCCAATGGCCACTCTGATGGCACTTGCTTTGTCCTTGCTGTGTCTTTGTCCCAGACTTGACAGGACATCCATTATTCCAGTGAAACAGTGCACTTTATATACAACTAGAAATAGCTTACAGTGTTCCACTGGCCAATGAAACACCACTAGTCAATGAAACACTCCGTTGTTAGCCGTTCCCTGGTGGTCCCTTGGTCAATTGCAGATCATACTCAAGTACAATACATAAAAGCACCTTCTGCCAATTCCGATAGTTGATAACGGGTCTGGGAGAGAAGAAATAGCTTGAGATCAAATCTTGATCCACTGGCCACTGAAAACAGTCGATTTGACTCATGCCTGGCTGAATCGATCTGAAAATTTGGGTGGACGTAGTTACGTGATATACAACATGTTCTACCTCCTCAGAGTTTTCAGAAAGGGGACGAAATCATAGATATCAGGTCCACAATTTAGCTGTTTCATTGACCGGTGGAATACTGTAGATTCGGGATTGCACAAAACAACCACAAAACCACCACTAAAACAATCTATTCCTCCAAAGATGTAAGTGCTTCTCTTTGTGAGTTCGGGTCCAGGCCATAGTATGTGATCAACGGGTTTGGAACAGACACAATTCGGCTGCTAGACTTCAACAAAGTACCTCAACACGCTAACACTATGCAGCTGCCAACAACAATACCGCTAGCACCTGGGATGGGCAGAGATTTATGGGTTGTGGCTGGACTGCTAGGTCAAGGGCACCAGGGCAGAGTATGTAGGTTTGTGAAAATCCTCGCCAAGGGATACCCAAAGACTATTGAGGCTAACAACAAGGGACTTCAATCCTCAAATGGCAAGGCAGTCCTTAAACCGTCGACCTATTCCTTGACCAAGAACAGGAAAATTTCCACTTCTTATTGGCAATAGACACTATAAGTGTCCAGCTAGCGACCCCAACACACTACAATAGTGCTTCTGTCAATATTGGGGTGAAGGTGAAGTACTGACAAGTTACAGTCGGTCTAAAGGTGGGGGTACCTAGTCCGTCTTCTTCTTAGTAGGCTTGAGACTACACACAACTACCTAGCAGGTGATCCAACACACTATGACAGTGCTTCTGTCAATATCAGGGTGAAGGCAAAGCTGCTAGTGCAACTGCTCGCTGGTTCTCAAAGAGAACACCCTTGGTTTTATACGAGACTCCTCGAGTTAAAACTTGGAACCTCAACTTAAGATCTCAATGTGTCCAGAGTCAACAGTATTGATTCCAATAAAGACTACTACTTGTGAAGTGTGTTACAATCTCCACTAGCAACCTGAGACCACCTGCACCAACTTTGTACAAAGTTGGGTGTAATAATCTGAGGTTCTAGCCTGCTCTGTGCTCCCTTTTATACTACTGAGGTCCATGATACATGTGATAACCAGAATGAATAATAGGAATGAGTGAAATGATGTGATTGGATACAACAGCCAATGAAAACTACCGTTTGGTTTTATGATGGGTCTATGCCAAGCAGAACAGCCACACTGATCTGCTAGCATCCATTTATAGGTATTGTGAGTGATTCTCAGCCTGCCGTCTGCTGCTGGAACCTTTATCCTGACAAAACAGACTTGAATCTGCCATCTGGAGTCATCTAGCGCAGGTCAGAGCACCAGATAGCAGTCTGTTTATCCATTACTGCATTAGTGGTGACCTGCACATCTGCACCAATAGCCTTCTAGCTATTCTCCTGTCGGTCTACTTGTCTCTGTTTGTGACTCGCAACTGTATCACGACTGTCACGTGCTTGCATCTGTGTTTCAGGTCTTGGGTCGATCAGTAGTCAGGCACCACATACTAACACTTCTGTTAGAAGGCTGCTTGCTAGCACATGGTTTATTACCCTTTAGACTCCTGACTCACCGCTCGCACCATCTGCATAGCGCTCTCGCAGTAACTCTCTCCTGTGTCTCGCGTCCTAGGTGCTAGCACCTTCACTGTTTAGGCTTATAGTTATTTCCCCATGGCTGTGCCTCCAGACCTTGCTAGTGCATCACCCTAGTGGTATCTGGTGCTACAACTGGCAGCTTGGGCTCACTCCAGTTCTCCTTTAAATCACCCAGCAAGAGTCCTGAGTGCTAGTAGTAGCACATCAGAAGTGCTAGTGCTTTCCCATTGTATAAATACTGGTCCTAGGAAATTGCAAAAATAGCACTAGATGCTGCACACTCTTGTTATGGTGTTTCTCCGGGAACTTCTTGGCCCGGTTTGGCAGCAGCATGATTTTGGGGATGATTTCTTCCCTCTGCCAAATTGGACAAAGGATTCTCATGCATCAAATATATCTTGACCTGAGAAGAATGTAAGTTTTTGGCAGGCTGTTCCAGGACAAGATGGTTTATTTGAGAGGGCAAGAGCAAAAGGCGACTGTGGTAGTCAGAAGAAATAAGTAGCAGCACAAAGAGGATGACCGAAATATCCCAATTATCTAATCAGCATTGTGACCCATGTTGCCACCTGCAGCGGGCGTGATAGGCCGCAGAACCAGGCAGAGAATTTGGATACACAGCTTGACCTGAGATCAATGGAATCTGTGATTCCTGGAATTCCTGCTACCATTAGGTACAGGTCTTAGAGAGCCCGATTTAAGCTTTTTGCAGTAAACTCCCATTTTCGTCAGCAGTTTTTGCGTAAGCTCCCTTCCCCCCCCGCCAAAAGCTGCTGGATGAGGTCATCTCCCTCTTGTAGCGCCTCGTAACTCCACGGCCCATTTCGACGTGGCATTTCAACAACGTGGCATTGACATGGCATCATTTTCTTTTCTGTACCCTCGTCATGTCCACCCTGGCAACATTCTGCAGCAGCAAGCCCCATCTCTCCGCTGAAACGGTGCACTAGGGTGCAGCCGTGTAATCTAATGAAATCAACTAGAGAGTGAAGTGAGCTAGTCACTAATCACAATCCAACCAAAATCAAAAGAAAACACTAATCTGATCCTAATGCTTGTGTGTGTGTGTTCGGGGAAGTAGGGTACGTATCACCTGTCAAGAGGGTGTGCAAAGGTTTATAAGACTCTGTTTCAATAGCAAACTGTGTGGTTAAGCACGGTTATGCTGGGGTAGCAGGGACTTCACACCAACAGAATATCAAGACTCAAGTAGACCTTCGACTGTTCAAGTCTTCAGTTTCTTTGTGAGCGACAGAACCTAACACTACTGGCAGCTAGCCAAGAAGCAGAAGGTAGGGCAGACTATCAACAGACAGACACTACTTTACAGCTTTTTGCGGAACTTAGGGCGGGGACAGTTTTTTTTTCCATTTTCGACAATTTCATGAGGAATGCCGCCACAAGCTCAAATTTGATCAGATTGCCTTGAAGTTAGACACGTTAGAATTGTATTCAAAATCCGCAGTCAACACAATACCGGTATTTTTGATGCCATCAAAAACAAAATTTCTACCGTAAAATCTCTGTCTTCCGTAAGTCGCCTATAGCACTTGGAGTACTGCTCGGATTGACCTAAGTTTTGAATATGTTATATCTATAGATGTACTCTAGTCAAGGTCAATTTTGGATTGATAATATTTGAAGTACTGTAATTCATTGTGCACCTTATTGAAACGGTCATCCCCCTCCTTCAGAAAATAGAGCATTCAAAGCGGATTTGGGTATGACCACATGTAGAATCATCATCGTTGACTAGGGTACATGTATAGGTATAACATTCCCATAAAATAGGTTAATCTGAGCAGTACTCCGAATGCTACAGGTGGCTTGCCGAAAACAGAGATTTTGCAGTAGAAATTTCATTTTTTGATGGCATCAAAAATACCGGTATTGTGTTGACTGCGGATTTTGAATATGATTCTAATGTGCCTAACTTCAAGGCAATCTGATCAAATTTGAGCCTGTGGCAGCGTTCCTCATGAAAATAGTTGAAAATGGAAAAAAAACCGTCCCTGCCCTAAGTTCTGCAAAAAGCTGTAATATCAACCAACACTGCACAAATGGCGGCGGTATCAATGAAATGGGGGCAGTTACACAGAAGGTGGGACACTGGGCTAAGGTGTGGTGTGAGGTCTCCGAGCGTGCTACGCACCACTCATCGCCTCATGGCCCATGTGAACCATCTGCACGACTGACGGGACGAGCTCGGACGTATGCGACGGATCTTCCTAAACGGGTTTCTACATTACCGGAAGCAGCTTCGAACGAGACCAATGCTCTCCCTGCTCTCCCCACCATCCGTGTCGTCTCCCCCGCCATTAGAGCTTGCTCCTGCACCATCGTCTGACCCGTACTCACCATCAGGGACTCTCGATGCCTTCCTACGACACGACCCTCCGCATACACACCTCTGACTCCCCATACCACACGGATTGTGTTCGTCACTACTCAGCATCCAGCAACAGGATACGACCGGTCCCCTCCCGTAGCGCGTGGACGACCTCCCCTCTTTCCGTACCCAGACGATCTCTCGCACCGGACAGACCTACTGCGTGCCTGACGCCGACCCATCGGACGAGGCAGATGATATCCCGACACCGCCCGTTCCCCACTTCACATGACGCATCAACTAGCCAAGGGAGACTGTCTGTCTCTCTTCCTCCCTGAGCACTTGAGCACCCGCCGACGCAACTACCAGGCCATGCCTGAAGCTCCAGACGTATTTCGAGGTTGTTTGGCCTTGCTGCGCCTCGCGCACACCCAGAGACAATTGGTCTCCTCAGCAGAGGCCCCCGTTCTCCTGCTGTATATGCACCCCGAAACACCTCATGATGTCTCCTACCCCCCTGGAAACACCTGCGACCCGCTGATAAGCCGTGAAACGGACCATGGGTGAAATAGCAAGGAATTTGCTGATTTCTACCTTAATCACGTAGCGTGCTGCTCCAAAGGATTAGCATAAGTCCTATATGGCTAATCAGGGCTTGATCCTGCATGAGGGCCTCAATCAAGTCCACCTGGGATGATCAGCTGGAAAGTTCATACTGGTTGACATCCATGATTAAGGGTTTAATTGCCAAGATTAAGCATCACTGCTTAATCAAGGCATCACAGGGCCCACAAACAACATGGGCAATATTAATCATCCTCTCTGATGATCTGGGGCATTGCTGTGGGGTCTTGATTAGGCGTTCAAGTACTTTGTTGTGCTTGATTTACATATGGAGCCTTGCGCGACGGATCAGGTGACTCGGGTTTAACAGTAGCCGGTTACCCCGGCTATGGTGGGCTTCACTTATCAACTATCCGATCATTGTTGCCATCCTGATTTGGTTACTTGGACCAGGCCAGGATGGTAACTCACATATCTCCACAACCACTTGGCGGTTTGGGCTGATTAAGGTACTGGCTCAGAGCCAGTACCTGTGTCTACCTGAAACTGAAGGTCCTGAACGGGAGACAAGAGGATAGAAGATGGGATTGTCTACACGATTGAACAAGAAGCAGTCACACCGGACACACTCAAGCATTAAGGGGTTGACACACGAGGATCCTATATATTTACCCACACGTGATTAACTACGGACACCTTACTCATATACCAGCAAGTAGACTAATCATCATATTGTAAGGTAGCCGTCGTTCATGATCAACCAACCCCACATAATTGATGTAACGCGTTACTGATGTTGCCCATATCTGCCGAGCTTTACTGATGCTCAATTTGCACAGACGCGCAGTGTTCGATTACAGAAGCTATCACCAATGCGTCAGTCAAGAGTAGAGCATAAAATAATTCGAAACGTACTGCCGAATGCACACTAGAGGTATTGCAGCTAAGGAATTGAGCATGTTGGCCTCAAGATCCTCCTCCTTGGACAACTCTGGGCAAAGTTGATAAAGCTGTTTGGCATATCCCCAGCACTGTTCGATTGGGTTGAGCTCACAGTGAAATTTTGGGAGAAAGATCACGGTGACACCCTGCGAGCTGCAGTGCTCCTCGAGCAGGGATTGAACCCCAGAAAAGTCAGGCTCATTGAAGAGCATCCGGCGCATGCAGCAAGCACCGTACTGCCTGTCAGCATCCATTGCACAATTATAACTCGGGCATTCAGCCCTCATTCCCTTGACCTTGTATCCGCGCTCCATCAACAACGCCTCCATGCCCTTGAACTTCCCAGCATGTGGACTCTGAGAACGACGCCCCGGTCATTGGAATCTTCTCCTTGATAAGTTTGCCGTCCAGTTCGTAAACTGATCTGCCATCGCTCGACTTGACTGTTCGTTCGACCAAGAAGTTGGGTCGCTCCTGGCCAGCATTCTTCCCGTCTTGATGGGAGCTGGCATTGACTTGGGCATCTTGCGGGCTGAAGGAGCGTTGTCAGCACGCTTTCAGTGTGTAGTTGCATTGTCATAGACAAAGTAATGCTCAATGTCGTCGTTGAACTCAGCAAGAATGTCAATGGCAACCTGTGCCTGCGCGAGGATGTCTTCACAGGTAAAGTAGCCCTGCACAGAATCGTCAGAAGATTCGGACGAGAATTACTGACTTACATCGTGATTCTTGCCTGGCTTTATCACAACACGTGCTGAGCGACCGGACTTCGGTCCAACCAGCCAGCCAAATTCGGCGGACACAAAGTCGGCCACCATCATGGACGCACCGTCACCCTTCTTGTAAGGTTTAATTGATGTGTCCTTGTGGCGCCAGGATTTCCGCCCGCGATCGTGAGCATAGAATATTGACTCGTCGTGATACCAGATTACCACACGCTTCCCAGCAGTGGGCATGGCTTCAACGTTGGATGTGACGTTGTTACCGTCCTTGTCGTAGACCCGCATGCGCATCTGCAGTTCGGAGAGCTTCGGGACGTAAATCTTGTCCCGATGGAACTGGACGTCCGCTCTCTCGTGCCCATCAACATATTGGCCCTTGGTCGGTGAGGTAAAGCGGAAGCCGAGAGCATGGAGATATCGGTTTGTTGTAGAGAGGGAGATGGGTTTGGGAATGGCATATTTCTGCATGATCTCAGGCTGCGCAAGCCATGCCTGGACCTTGGCAGCAGTGATCCCCAACTCCCTGCCGTCTTCGTCTTTAGTCGATCCAAGGACCTGCAAGTACTCCATCAGTTTGTTGCACAAATCCTCGTTGAGCAGAAGCGTATTGTTCCAATAGCCATAGGGATTCTCGGGCAGCAAACTACGATCAGAAATATACTGCCGTGCAAGACGACGCAAGACTCGGGTGCAGTAGTTGTTCCGACCCATGGTTAGAGCTGCCGCAGTTGATGCAGCCTTCCATTTTCCATGGGTCGGAGACTGGGGACTCGCATATAGCGCAAGGAAGCTGCGGATCCCTTCAATACGGGAGCGAGTGAAGGGGTCAATTTTGGGGTCCACAAAACCTGGTCCCTTCTTCCGCAGTGGACATAGAACCGTCCCGATGTCCTTCAGCGCTGCGTTGGCATCTGCGACTGATGGGGCTTCACGAAGATGTCCATCAGCAGCCTTGGCAGCTACCTCGCGAACCCGTGCACGCTCGGCCAATTCCGTGTCGCTGAGGAGAGGAGGCTGGGAAGCAATGGATTTCAGTAACAGAGAGTCAACTGATTTTGACGATACAGAGTCATCGAAGTCGTTGCGGGAGAGCCTGAAGTTGGAGCTGAGGTCAGAGGTGGAATCATTGGCCAGCATCCGAGGTGGACACGGGGATTGGGCGGCCAGAATAGACTTGTTGTCATCAAAGATTTGCGGATTCGGTGTAGATCTGCCAGACGGCGAGAACCAATTGAGCAACCCCGGAGTCCATCCATGCCAGATTCTGCCGAGCGTTGATGATTTAGATGGGGACACACGAATGTGGGTGGGGAAGCTGCCGAAAGGGGTGTCAACGTCCACGGGAGAAGTATAGAAGTCTGGAATGAAGTGTGCCGGCTTGGGTGACAGGAAGACATTGCCGTAAGACTGCAACGGGCCGGGAATTGAGGGTGTCTGCTGTGTATCACTATATCGAGCCCTTGGTGTGTCCTACGGAATATTATATCAACGGGGTGAAACAGAGAAGCACGACATACATTCTCTTTTTCCACCTGAATCTTCCGTCTCTTTTTCTTCAGTGACACACTGCTAATGACCCGTTTGACCCCGGACCTGATAGAATCTATCGCGGAGTCCCAGCTCTGGCATGAGGCGGCCTTACGGCGCGACACAGCAGGCATTGTAATGTGGACGTGGGAGAGAGATGATCAGACTTCTGCGCTTCCGTCACTGATCGGGCTTCAATAATTCACTGTGGGCAAATTTGGGGCCAAAATTCTAGATTCTATAACTAGATACCTACATCCATAAAGTTATGTAGCAAAATCGTGTACGGAGGGAGCCGGTGGGACCAACAGACGTGTTTGATCTTGATTTTGCGGTAATTATTCCCAAAATGGTTTGTCACGCTGGATCACGTGGGGTTGGTCGATCATGAATGACGACTACCTTAAGCGTAATTGTACAGTATATAAGGAGGAGGTTTTGGCATGGATAGGCACTGAACTTTCTGTCCCTAAGAGCAGTAGCCTTTACCGGGTATTTCTTGATAACGACAGAGATTCGGGACTTGTCACCCAGGACTGACTTTGTTAAGAAGTTTTGTTTCGTCTGCACAAGTATTCAATATCAATTGTTGGCTCAGGATCTTGGAATTGGGAACGGTTAAAGAAGCTAGAGAGAGCTTATTAGGATTGAGAACACGGCACCGCACTACAGTAGCCTTGGAAGGCTTATTATTTGGGATTTGGAGAACACAGCACCTTATTAGGATTGGAATTGTTGGCTCAAGCTTATAAAGCTTTTAAACTCGATTTGTTGGCTTAGGCGCTCGTTTGGCATTGTTCAAAGAGGTCTAATACTCTAAATCAAACCTTGCACTTTGGACTAGACCTCTTAAAACAGGCTTGTTCCTCGCAACCTCTGTTGGATTATCTGTGCTCCTTGAACCTTCTTAAAGCTTTCAAAAGACCCGTACTCGGCGGCACAGTCTAAACCATTCAAGGGGAAAGTAGTTAGGATTTGGTTAGTAGTTGTGTTTTTGCCTTAAACAAGCAACTCGCATTCTGCTCGTTGGGTCTTGATTAAACTAGTACTGCTGTTGTAGACACCGAGCAAGCATTTCACCACATGGCACCTCTGGAAACATGGGAAGTCGTCAAGGAGGTATAAAAGGGAGCACATTTAGTAGGAGTAGTGAGTACCTTCCGGCCTGCAGAAGTAGCTTTCGGGGTGTTTTCCCCACTTTCTGTACCGTTCTCAACTCAATCTAAAGGGGTACTCCCAGCCTTCCCCGACCTTGTACCTCTCGTGCACCCTCCTCCTTGCCCACTGCCAGAGGCAGGCCACACATCTTACATTCACTTGTTCATCGGTGTCTCACCTCTCACACCTCCATCAGCAGGGTCCCTCCTTACCGGACCCGGTGTCACAATTCCAGGCTTCCTCAATTAGGATCACCATTCTCGCAAGCTTCGCTTTGTAGAAAACAGGCCTGGAGAGAAGCCATCACATACAAATCGCCATCTGTAGCCAACGAGACCGACTGTCTCACCGTCAACTAAGCGACATTGGTGTCATCGTCTGTGCAATGCACATCGCATCTCCAGCACTGGTTCTAAGGGGAAGAGCACACGAAGGAAGGCAGACAGGGCAACACATTTAGGGTTCCAGTACACTCATACGAGGAACCAAGTCTAGGAATTTACATCTTTTCCACCGTTTTCACTGACAACAGGTCCACCACACCTGTTCACACCTAGGAGACAAACGGTCTCCACGAATAACTGTTCACACACACACATATACATATATATACATATATACATATATATACATATATATATATATACATATACACACATATACACACATACACACACACACACACCGCTCATACAAGGCTGTTTTGCGCACCAACCTTCCGCTCTATCATTTGACTGTATCTTCCCCTCTAGAGGATGAATGTAGTCGAATTCAAATCACATATCTTTCGATACCAACACCGCGGTCCTTATCACAGTGGATAGTTACACTGAAGGCGGTGGTTTCACTTCTACGTGCACAAACTAGTCTTTAGTCCTGGAGGCCTAAAGCGCTGGTACAGGAGACGAGAGGGTACAGTTTTCACAACAAGTCTTAGTCCTGGAGGCCTAAAGTGCTGCTACAGGAGACAGGTTGGTGCAGGTTGAGCGGGGCTCTTATATCAATACAATTGGTAGTCTTTTTGACGTCCCGTATCTCTTAGTCTTTTCTGTGTGTCTGCAAGTCTTATCTGATTTCTTTCACAAATCTAGAGTCTACTATATTGCCCATATATCTGGGGGATATTTTACTGGCTAATACAGAGTACACAGCTGGCTTTTATACATTTCAGAGAGAAGTAAAGGAGATAGACGGAATGAATAGGAACAATAAAGGGTGGGAGCCCGAGTAGTGAATGGCCAATGGCGTAGAAGACATTCTCAACCATGGGTATTATGACCTGCTACCAGGGCTAGTCCACATGTATTTCTCTAGCACGCCATAAGACGTGCTTAGTTGTCTTGGTTTCCATCTTTCTGACTGAGCAAGTTAGTCACTGCTGACTAGTCAAGTCAGTCTTAGTCAATTTCTATTCAACTTCTGTATCAGTCCCGTACTTCACAAGCTCAGTGGAACTCATAGTACATGTCAAGCAGATTGGCAATATAGCACGGCACTATACTGGCGGACCAGTATAGTGACCAGTGAAATATAGCACGGTGCTATTCTATAGTGCCAATCCTCCTCAATCATATCAGTAAATCCTTGATGCGAGGCCCGCATTTTTCTAACGGTCAGATCTGCCCGAGTAACCACAGTGATGGTTAACTCAGTAACATGTCTTCATCCCAATCTAATAAGTTGGACTTATACACAAAATGGCACTGCACTATATCTCTGCCGGGCCTAATGTGGTTGTACCAATCCTGACTTCGTATATGTTGTTTTAATAGTTATCAGACTATTCAGAGGCCATTGAAGTGGCAAGTCAATAGTTCTGAGTAGTTCCCTGATGTTTCACCTCCAGCGCATAGGATAATGGTTTACTGCCACCATCTATAGCTCAGTGTAGAATATCATAGTCAGGACGTAACAGCCTTTTGGGCTGCCTTGTCAAGTCTACTCAATCCTTCATAGTTGATTTGTTACACTGACTTTCGGCCATCAATAGTGTAGCCTACCACCCCAGGGAGGGTGTACGCTCATAATCTAATACCTCACTTCTGCCCACTAATAGGTTCAAAATGAAATAAAAACTGGTGTTTTCATGCATGTTTTGGTACACACCCTGTCACCGCGTCCCAACCGCTCCGGATGTCGTGCCCTCTGCAAAGATTTTGAATCTGCCGCGGACATGCTGATATGCTCTACCCTTCCGCAACCATCAGTCTCCCAAATATTGTCTGACACTACTGTGGGGCCTTGGCCCTGTTTCCAACCCGACGGTGCCAAAACTTTGCACATGACACGCAAAGAGGCGGGGAGACAAAAGTCGCTTTTTTGGATGCTGCTGATATGCTCTACCCTTCCGCAGCCGTCAAAGGTCTCCCAAATATTGACACTACTGTGGGGCCTTGGCCCTGTTTCCAACCCGACGGTGCCGACACTTTGCACATGACACGCAAAGAGGTGAGGAGACAAACTTTGAAAATCCTCCTGAGCATGTTGGGGGTTCGAAGCTGAACAAGATAAATTACAGTGTTGCGGGTGATCCGGCGATCCACCTTCTTCTAACCAGCCCTCTACTGCTTTCACTCCCAGCTATCTACTATGAACTCTATCACCCTCCGCCGCTGCGTAGTCGATCGCGACACCAATAAGAGCATGTACGACCGGGTCCTCGAAGATGTCGAAGCTCTTGGCGACACAATCTTGTCCAAGCACGAAATCAGCAAAATGTTCTTCCACGCAAAGCCCGACTTCAAGGGCAACATCTATTATGAAAAATCTGGCGGGAAGTCCTTCAGGGCTCACTTCATCGCCAAGGTTGGGTCCATTGAACAGGGAACTTGGACAGCTGGTTATCCCAAAAACCTGCCTCTGGTATATAAACTCGCAAGTATTGTTTTGCTTACATGTATAACTTGCTGATGTACTGGCAGCCGTTCACCGACGACGGAGTCAAGTCTTTGCACATGATTTGATGCTTTGTTGCCCTACCGGAGCGCCAGAAGAGCTCAAGAAGCTCTTTTGCAACAGAATTGCTGTATTGGACAGCATCCGTGCCACCGATCAAGCATCCAAGGCTGAACATTCTCAGGTGCATCCATTTTGCACATCTCAATTTCAATGCCTTTTTCAACGACCCTGATACCCAGCACTTTGAAATCACAGAATCTATCTTTTGTGAGAATGGCGAAGGCGACCTAACCGACAACATCATCATGCTCATTCGCCTTCAGCAAACCTTCGAGGTTGGTTAGATCTGTTATTGTGTTACTGTATTCACTTTGGTTTCAGACTCCCCCCGCGAATAACCCTCCTGTCACCCCCAACAGTCAACACCGAAGAATCACTAAAGTCGATGAACCAGCAGAGTCATCTTCCAACAATTCCGGTGATGTTGACATGGAGAGTACTCCAGTTGGGGGTACAAGCACTCTTTCATTATCTGATGACATTACGCTCATGGAATTTAATTTAGAACATAAAGTTGGTGACGTATACCCTGCCCGCATGTTGCCCGAAGTCAAAGGACCTCTGTTCGCCCTGGACAAGGCTCAACTCCGCCAACACGACTACCGCAAACGCTGATAGTAACTTGATTGCAGCTCATGAGGTGCGCGTCAAGCTCACTGAAGGCACATTGGTTCTCGTTATGCTTGAGTTGGTCACATATGTGATCCCCCCCCCAGAAGGGTGAGAAGGGGCCAAACCGCAAGGCAAGTATCTGGTTTTATACCATTTCATTCTCTCTCTGATATGTACTATGTCGGAAAAATCCCGGGCATAGTACAATGTAATATATTGTGTTGTATTCCGTGACAAGGCGATATGCCAAAGTGTGGCTTATAACATTTGTCAGAAGATAATATATGCAGTCGTAAGCACTGCTTGGATTGTGAGACCTTACATGCCAATGCAAGGGCTTACGCAGTTAGAAGCCCATTTAACGCAGCAAGCCGTGTCAGTCTGCTTGCTAATACAAATTCAATACGGCAAGCACACATAAAAATCAAACAGATCATATTAGAATACGTGATACAATGGTTATATACATTACACCGGGTGTTCAACAACGATGTTGACCCTCGCCATGGCGTTGCAAATGCCACGGGGAACGGGAATGGCCGCCGTGCGAAGTCGACTCGCAATTTTCCTGCTCCTGCCTGCTCGAGGATGCTGCAGGGGTATGTTGCAGAGAGGGTGGGGAGGGTGTGAGACGGCGGGGAGGCGGCGATGTGGAAGAATGAATGCGGGGTGACCGGGGACGCATGAGCCGAATAGCTTAATGTCATCAGCCATCTTCACCAGGCTGGCATCCCGCAGGTGATTGCTGGTGGTAGACCACTGGCCACTCATGCCATCGGCAAACTAAGAGGCAAGTCAGACATGAAAACGAGCAGGAAAGCCATGCACCGCACCTGAAACAAGGGTGGTCGACCGAAATGGCTTGGCGTCGTTCGGCAGGTAGCGCAAGACCTGACGTAGCTGCCCTTGAATCTTGTTCTTGTCAGTGGAGAACTCGGCGCCCTCATCGAAGTCCTCATCCTCTTCAACCTCGAACATGGTGTTGTCAACCAAGAACAAGGCTTCTTGGATGGTGAACAGGCGGCCTTTCTCCCGTGTGTGATCCTCGAGGGTATTGGGGTTCTCAATGGACTCGTCCGCATCAGCGGCACGGTTTGCGCTGTTTGCGTAGACGCTGGGAACTGACGGCCTGGTTCTCGAAGTTGGTGAGGTGTCATTTCATCGCAGAGATATCATCCCGCAGGTCGTTGGCACGGGACTGGAGGTTGAGGCGTATCTGGTAACACGAGTTAAACAGATAAAAGTTTTAGACTTGTAAAAACACGCACCTCGCGCAGGGCCCCGGGACTGTTTGCTAGGTGTTATCTGCTGGGCAAGGTCCAGCAAATCATCGGTGACCCGACAGGGTGACCGCGGTGGTGGGGTAGTGTTGGGGGAAGACATGAGGGCAGCTGGTATGGTAAGCACTTTGCAAAGTTGCATGATAGTTAATGTGGTGCATTTTGCAAGACCACCTTCTATGCTGATAAGGAAATTTAATGCAAAAAAAGTGGCCAAAACCAGGATTGAACTTGTGACCGTTAGGTAACACAAGGAGCTAAGGGTATTACCACTACACCACAGTAGCTACACTAAACAGATTGTCTTACCCAGCTAGGGTAAGCCTAGGCTTAGCCTACCTGGGACTGCTGATACCTACACCTAGGGCAGGCAAGCTGCCCTAGGTGTTTGAAGTTTGTTTGCCACTATTTATTATGTATTTTGGGGTGCCTCCAAACCCTAACCAACCCTAACCAACCCTAACCCCTAACCAGAAATAGAAATGTACCTAGGAAGAAGACACCAAACCCTAACCCTAACCTTCTAACCCGAACCCTAACCACCCTAACCACTAACCAGGCCCTATGCGGGCCGTACAAGGTGAGTGCAAGGCTGATTATGTCTTTTTGTTGATGGACCTAGCTATAAATATGTAGTACAAAGTATGTCTATAGTGGTGTAGTGGTAATAGTGATGGCTAAAATGATGCCCATCACCCAAAGGTTTTTGGTTCAGTCCTGGCTACGGCCTTTTCCCTTTTCACTAAGATAAGCCTTTCGGGGATATGTTAAAATTATCAGGTGGGCTTGCAAAATACACCACACTAACTGTCATGAACTTTGCAAAGTGCCTACTTGGTCTAGTGATGAGGGCAGTGGGTGACGCATCCGAGTCCAGGTTTATATGACTCCAGTGGAGTTTGTGGAGTGGTGTGGAAGCAGCGATCATTGCCCAGCTTCGATCAAATATTGATGGACAAGCTTCCCACTCTCTTCTTCTTCGTCCTAGAAACTCCGGGCCATGCCTCCCAGACACAGATATGGACGCAAAGGCGACATGTTTTTACATGTAAATAGAGTCAATTGAATATATTGTTATCCGCTGCTCACAACAACACTCCCGAGAGACCGTGGTTGCAACAAGATATATGGCTTTGTATGCCCAAAATCCCCTTATGCACCTTACAACAGTTTGTAATGACTCGTAATCTGCCCTGCGAATGGCTTGTGAGCCATCACAATACCTCATTAGCCCATAATCCGGCTCATGCCGTTGCAACCCAAACAGTGTTTTTCCGACATATGTATTCAGATCTATCATGTCCTCGCTGACAAACTGCGAGTCCTTGATCACGGGGACGGTGAGCTGTTCGTTCCAACGGCCCCTCCCATGCCCCGAACGCCGCGAGCCGAGGACGCCGGCTAAGAGACCCCAGGATGATGTGGCAGACTCGGTGTTTGATTCTTTTGGCTCAAAGGCGTCCCCTGCGAAGAAGGCCAAGCAAACCAAGCCATGCAAATGATCTGTATACATTTTACATACTAAATTTCTTGGAAAGTGTCGACATTCAGTAGCTCCTGTAGTGCTGTTCTCTTTGTTGGTTTAGAATACACAATTTGAACCACCTCGCATCGGTAGCAGGCTGTACCGCTTGTCGGCCTTACCACTTTATAATTTAACAGAGCACCTGTGAGTTGTTTATCTGCAGACAACTTGCTGACTCTGGACTGCTGGTGTTGCTTCACATACAAGTTGCAAACACTGCACCAGCACCCATTGGTATGGGGCTGTGAATGCGGCCAGACAAACCATATAAACACACATGCATCCAGAATCATTGCCAAGATTATCATAACATGCAGAGTCGCAATCGGCATCCAGAAGCCAAGGAGACAGCTTGAAGAATAATGAGATGTTGGGTACGCAGAAAGAGATGGGTAGGCTGTAGTGCTCATTGGAAGGCAGAACTGGGCTGCCACAATGGTTAGTGACAACAGGGTGGAAACAAGTGCTAGTGAGATGGAGAGATGAAGAGACAATAGAAATTTGGCACGGCCATCACAGAATTTCGAAGCAAGCAGATCAATGGATTTTGTGTGAGTATCAGAACGAGGCCAAGGCAAGGACTGTGTGAGGACGTTTAGCATGCCTGTTGGATGTTGCTATGACAAGTGCCTCAACATTTGCCCCCTGTGACACTTCACTTGTAGTAGTCTTTATATTGGAATCAGTAACTGTTGACTCTGGAACATCAAGTGATTAAGTTGAGGATTTTGTGTTGTTGGTCCTAGCAGACCTCCACATATACAATAAGGGTGTTCTCTTCAAGAACCAGCTGCAGTTTTTGCTAGTGACTTTGCTTTCACCCCCAATATAGATGGAAGCTCTGTCATAATGTTGGACCGCTTGCTAGGTAGATTGTGTGTTGGCTTGAGCCCACTAAGTAGAAGACAGACTAGGTGCTCCCACCTCTAGTTTGGCTATAACTTGTCAGTTACTTCACCTTCACCCCAATGTAGACCAATGTAGATGGAAGCTCTGTCATAGTATGTTGGGTCACAAGCTGGACACTTGTAGTGAGCTAGTGCCAATAAAAGCAGAAAGGTTCTTGTTCCCAGTTAAGGAATAGGTCAGTGGTCAAGGAGAGTCTTGCTGTTTGAAACTTGAAGTCTTTTGGAGTTAGCCTCAGTAGCCTTTGGGTATGCCCTTAGCGAGGATTTTCACAAACCTACAAACCTCTGCCCTGGTGTTCTCGACCTAACAGTTCAGCCATCTTGTATCCACCCCATATAAACAAACCCTGGACCAACCCCAGGCTCCTGGCAGTGCTGTTGTTGGTGGTTGTGTATTGCTAGTTTGTTGTAGAATGTGTTGGAGAAGTTTATAAATCAAACTTGTGTTGGTTCAAACCTGCTGGTCACATACTACAGCCTGGGCCCAAACTCAC
This sequence comes from Mycena olivaceomarginata, assembly GCA_029378375.1. Taxonomy (NCBI): domain Eukaryota; kingdom Fungi; phylum Basidiomycota; class Agaricomycetes; order Agaricales; family Mycenaceae; genus Mycena; species Mycena olivaceomarginata. The sequence continues at coordinate 130,003 of JARKIC010000527.1, forward strand.
AAAGAGAAGCACTTGGATCTTTGGAGGTAGATTGTTGTAGTTGGTTGTTTTTGGTGTTTGTTTGCAATACCATTTAGCTAGCTATTTCTAGTCATATAATAAGTGCACTGTTTCAGTGTGATGTCCGAGCATGACGAAGGACCAAAGAAGCAAGGGTAGATGGCATACAACATATTTAGAAAACCCTCAAGGCTTTTGCGGTTGCCAGGTCCACTGGGGCTTACAAAATGTATTATACTTATTGTGTTGGCCTATGGCACAGTACCATTCAAAGCTGCCAAAAAAATACCACCATCAATTGAGAAGTGCTGGGTTGTAGTGGACAGATCTGGTAACATGTAGCCACGAAATAAATTTTCATGTGTGTCCATGCATGTCAACAATTTCTTCAACCCATGCTCATGAGTTGAAATAATGCTCCAGCTCATACTAGGTGCAATTCCGAATCCACGTGTTCACCCACGCATGCAGAACAGCATTTTAATGCATGTTCACACCCTTCAACAAGTGACCACGTATTGGCACTCACTGCAACGTGAGACAATGCATGTCCAACGGACCTTTGTCCAGTAAAGTTGTGCTCATGTGATCATGCTGTTAGGGTGACTTGTCCAAATTGGGAACCACGACTGACCATCTGGATACCAAACTCCGAAATTGAAGTGCAACCATTGTGAGGTCTCCGAGCGTGCTACGCACCGCTCGTTGCCTCATGGCCCCTGCGAACCATCTGCATGACTGACGGGACGAGCTCGAATATACGCGACGGATCTTCCTAAACGGGTTTCTATGTTACCGGAAGCAGCTCCAAACGAGACCAATGCTCTCCCCACATCTGCATCGTCTCCCCCTCCATTTGAACTCGCTCCTGCACCATCGACTCACAGATGCGACCCGTACCCCCACAATCCAGGACTCTCAACACCTCTACAACGCGACCCTCTGCATACGCACCTTCAACGAACCAGCGGTCTCCCCATACTACACAGATTGTGTTTGTCACTCCTCGGCATCCAGCAATAGGATACGACCGGCACGTGGACGGCCGTTCCTGGATGATCTCTTGCCACCGAACGGACCTACCATATGCCTGACACTGACCCATCGGACAAGGCAGAGGATATCCCGACACAGCCCGTCCCCCACTTCACACAACGCATCGACTAGCCGAGGGAGACCGTCCGTCTCTCCTTCCTGAGCTCTTGAGCACCCGCCGACACGACTACCAGGCTGTGCCTGGAGCTCCAAACATATTCCAAGGTCGATTGGCCCCACTGGGCCTCGCACACACCAGAGACGATCGGTCTCCTCAGCAGAGGTGCCCATTCCCCTGCCGTATATGCACCCCAAAATGCCTCATGAAGTCCCCTGCCCCCTGGAAACACCTGCGACCCGCATGGCACCTCTGGAAACGTGGGAAGTTGTTGAGGAGGTATAAAAGGGAGCGCATTTAGTAGGAGTAGTCAGTACCTTCCGGCCTGCAGAAGTAGCTTTCGGGGCACTTTTCCCCACTTTCTGTACCACTCTCACTCAATCTAAAGGGGGTACTCCCAGCCTTCCCTGACCTTGTACCTCTCGTGCACCCTCCTCCTTGCCCACTGCCAGAGGCAGGCCACACATCTTACATTTGCTCATTCATCGGCGTCTCACCTCCCACACCTCCATCAGCAGGGTCCCTCCTCACCGGACCCGGTGTCACAATCCCAGGCTTCCTCGATTAGGATCATCGTTCTCACAAGCCTCGCTCTGTAGAAAACAGGCCTGGAGAGAAGCCATCACATACAAATCGCCGTCTGTAGCCAATGAGACCAACCGTCTCACCATCGACCGAATGATGTTGGTGCCATCGTCTGTGCGACACACATCGCATTTCCAGCGCCGGTTCTAAGGGGAAGAGCGCACGAAGGAAGGCAGACGGGGCAACACATTTAGGGTTCCAGTACACTCGTACGGGGAGCCAGGTCTAGAGGGTTTTCATCTTCTTTACCATTTTCACTGACAACAGGTCCGCCGCACACGTCCACACCAAGGTGACGAATGGTCTCCACGAATAACTGTTCACACACACACACACCCACCACTCATACAAGGCCGATTCGCGCACCGACCTTCCGCTCTATCATTTGACTGTACCTTCCCCTCTAGAGGACTAATGTAGTTGAATTCGAGTCACATATCTTTCAATACCGACACCGCGGTCCTTATCACACTGTCTCACCTACCGTACTGAAGGCCTGCATTACAGCCATCAGGCTTGAACAGTCTGGCTACTCGGGTCACAGTTTCTGGTGTGGTGCTGCTACTGCAGCTGTTATTGCTGGCTACACTGACTTTAAAATTCAGCTGCTTGGCTGCTGGCATAGTGACGCCTACAAGCTCTACCTTGATGTGCCCAGGAATTGTGTCCTGAGTTTGTCTGCTCGTCTTCACGTGGCCACTGCTCCTCCTGCAGTCTCTTGAGCTGCTGGCTCTCCGCTGCATCTCTGTGGCTCAAGTGCGGTCCTTCATGAGCCAAGTGAGAGAGCTCTGGCAACTAAATTAATTCTCATTTTGTCCCCAAACTTTCTCCCTCTCTCCCACGATGAGCAAGGCATAGAAGAGGTGTTTGACGTGCCAAACACAGTCTATGCAAGCGAGACACGATGCAACACAACACGTCGCATCTCCCCCTCTCAACTTCCTTTGTCCCCCTACATATTTATAGGCTCTTTCATCTTTGTAGTTCCTCATCCTCATCTTCTACCTACACTCACACAGCTTGATAGACTAGATTTCTGTTTCTCCCCCCCTTTCTGCTTTCCCTTCTGTAGATTTTTTCCTGTAGCTCATGTTCTTCACTGAGGCTGGCTCGAGTGCAGTCCCTCATGGGCCGAGTGAGAGAGCTCTGGCAACCAAATTGATGCTCGTTTTGTCCCCAAACTCTCTCTCTCTCTCCCATGATGAGCAAGGCATAGAACGGCATCAGATAGCAGCTGTTTACTTTGGTGAACTGACTGGAGTCCCACAGGTGAGGATACAAAGCTGTGGAAATCACGGGCCATGGCCAAGTGAGACACCAGGGAGTTCCCGCTGCATGGAGTTCAAAACAATACCCCCATGAAGATGAAGAAAGACAACTGCTGAAATCCAAGGTGGGCACTCTGGTCACATGTAGATCATGGGGAAGCTTGCTTCCCCATTCATTGGTATATGGCATCAAAATGCAGATGCTTACAAATTTCATGGGTGCATCGTTTTTGTAAGCACCGTGCAGCACTTCTAAGCTGACCAGTTCCGGCAGTTGGACTTTCCAACTAACTGATCACGTGATCTCAGACCGTCTCCCAAATTGGATAACTGAGATGCCGAATCGGACAAACTTGGATAGGAGTGCACAACCAACCTTGCACCAACCTCATGCCTGATAGATGGATGGATAAGAACTCACATATATATACTGTGTGGCTACTGTGCAAAGCCTGCTCTCTCCTCCCTGTATTCATCTGTCTCGTAGCAGCATGCATTTCTTTTGTATTTTCTTATAATTTTGCTCACAACTCAACTCTGTTCTCAATCAGTGGAATCAAATTCTTGCCACACAACAACTAATATATCAATTTCATCTCCATCTCATAGTATGGATTTTCTTGTTAACTTTCCTGTACTTAAACTCACAACTCAACTCTGTTCTCAATTAGTCTCTGGAATTTAATTCTTGCCACTCAACAATTAATACATTGTTCAGCATATATATATGTATGGTCTAACTTGAGACTTTCCAGGCCACCTGTGAATTAAATAAAATAGGTCTACCCCTCCAAACACTCCTCAATGTCAACAGATTGCTGCACAGCAGCAAGAGCGTGAAAATCGCAATCCATTCCAGTGTCAGCAAAAGACCCTACTTTTCAACCACTTGGGCTAGCTGCTCTTCAGCGGGTGCAGAACAGATGGAAACCAGCTAGACTCATTGTCAAAGATGAGAAGTCAATGATTGGCAGAACTCAGATGGGAAGGTTGGATAGAGGTCTGTGGCAGATATATCCAGCAATGGCACATGAGACTCTAGGAGGTTTGGCAACAATCATCTTTGGAGATTTTCTTCAGCTCCCACCTGCTGGTGACAGTGCTCTTTTTCAACAAAAGAGAACCCTGGACCACATGGACAACTTGCAACTGAGGGCCGCAAGGCGTATGAAAGTTTCAACAAATCAATAACCTTGACAGAAGTTTTCCGCCAGCAGGGAGACTCCCCAGCACAGATTGCCTTCAGGAATGCCCTGATGCATCTTCGAAATTATAATACCACAGCAGAGGATCATGCAATGTATTCAACACAATTTTGGCATAATCTGTCTCTTGCAGAACAAGATGAATTTCAAGAGGTTTTGTATTTGTTTCCAACAGGAGAGGCGGCTGACATAGTGAACAAGAAAAAGTTTGCAGAGCTTAATATGCCTGTTGTTTGCTGCAAAGCTCAACACCATCGCGTCAATACAGCAAAGTCTAGAAAAGCATCTGCTGAGGATGCTGAAGGCTTGGAGCCTGAGATCTATCTGGCAGAAGGGCCACATATCATGATCACTCGCAACCTCTGGACATCCAAGGGCCTGGCAAACAGAACTCAGGGAGTGGTGAAAAAGATTTGGTACTTGCAAGGGACCAATCTGAAGAAAGACTTGCCAGCTGTCGTGTTTGTACAGTGCCCAGAATATACAGGTATGTATTGATGAGCTCCCTGCAATGAAATTTATATAATAGATATTTCTAGGGCCACTAACTGAAGGTTGGGAAGGTGAACAGCCAAGCTGGATTCCTATTGTTCCTAGAACAGTAGAATGGGAGTCTAATGGAGTGCCGCCACGGATACAGTTTCCCCTAACACTAGCCTGGGCAATCACAATCCATAAAAGCCAGGGGTTGAATTTAGAAAAAGCGGTGATTGACCTGGGCAGACAGGATTTTGCTCCAGGGCTGTCTTTCATTGCAATTTCGAGAGTGAAGACACTTAATGGCATAGCATTCTGTTCACCCTTCCTCCTTGAATGTTTGCAAAAGCCTAACGAGACTGAGGTCCAACAAATGTTGAGAATTGACATGGAGCACAGGCAAGCTTTAGGTTTCAAGTTGGACACCTATGGATTTAACATACAGGATATTCTTGCAGAGTATGAATTTTTGGAGCCTTATGAGCAGTTGTACAATTATTTACAAGTAGTCTAACTAATTTAATGCATTTAAATAGTGAGGACAATGAGAAATGAAGCAAGCTTCCCCTTCTATGTGGACTACCATTGTCCACATACAACCATATTAAGCAGATCGTGTCTCTGAGATGCGGGGTACGTCGGTGGAACATTGGGTTTGCGTAGTGCAGCGAGCTGTCACTGTCAGCTCGAGTGGGTGGGAACTTAGTGTGTTTGATTCGGGAGATTCCGCGATACCGCCCGCTGATCACTGAGTCAGCCTTGCTGGCTGCTTGACTCGCTGGCGAGGTATTAAATGTATCGTCTGGGGTCGTTGTATTGGATGGCGGGATGGAAAGCGTGCGTCGTGTAGCACATACTACCTACCTAAATATACACAGATGTCAAGAATACAGAGCCTTTGAATCCAGAGAAAATATACCGCCTTCCGACCCAGCATAACCTCGCCTCGCTCAGCTCACCACCGGCATCTCATAATCTATCGGCACATCCTTCCTCTCCAGCCACGTCGCGTCCTCCCCGCCCACATCCACGCCCTTCCCGCAGTCCAAATGCCGCCTGCACGGCAGCTCCTTCAGCTCCACCTCCTCCTCCGCCTCTCCCTCCTCTCCATTTTCTCGTTGCCCATCTAGACGACGCCGCTCGCCCGTCCGCCGCACAACGACATAATGCTCCCCATGCCACCCCAGAAAGTCTAGTCCCGGCAACGCCCGCGCGACGCCCCGCGCGGCGGCGACCCAGCCCTCTGTCTGCTGCGCAAACTCACGCTCGGAGACGAGGTTCGGCTTGGGGCGGTGCGTGGCGGTGTTTTGGAGGTGGAGGAAGGCGAGGGCAGGGAAGCCGCGGAGGGCCGGGGCGTGTTCGTTCTGAGAGGGAGAACAGGGTTAGTCAGTGGTTTGAAGGGGGTGGATGGAGGAGAGCAAAAAAAAAAAGAGGGAGTGAGGAAGGGGAGGAGAGTTAACGAGGAGGGGAGAAAGGAGAGGAGGAAAGGGAAGGAAGGGCCAGAGAGTGAGCGAGGATGGTCGCGCTGGCCTTCATCTTCCGCCTGTCCTACTGCAAGCAGAAAATGCAGGTACAGACACAAACAAATGGCTTGCCCTTGCCCGAATCGCCAGAGCCCCGCTCGACAACGCTCCCAGGACGAAGCAGCAAATGGCAGGACAAGCGCACGCTGGACGCTGCGCTGGCCTCGAGCCCCCGCGCGGGACGAGCCAGCGGAAGGCAAAACAAGACAGGTGAAAGGAACGAGAGTGTTAACGAAGGGGGGCGGAGGGCGGAGAGTGAGTAAGGAGGCAGGACAAGTGTGCGCCGAAAGCCACGCTGGCTTTGAGCTCCCCCTTGTAGCGCTGCAAGTGTAGCCTGCAGGCATAGACACAAGGAGTGGCCAGCCGGGCTTGTCTGAGCGACGCTCGCCAACGCTCGTGCGACGCGCGCGCCCGGAGAGTTTAGGAGAAAAAGGTGTCCGTGTGAGGAATGAAAGGCTTTCAGAGGGATGGTTTCAAAGACGAGCTCGGAGAGCGATAGAAAACAAGTCGACAGCAACTCACCAGGTCCCTCTCCGCCACGACGGTCGTCAAATGCAGTGCGTGCACCCCCCGCGGTAGCGCACCTACCCAGCGTCAGTCATCCCATTCGAAATTGAATTGAATTTCCACTCACCCCAGAGCCCCTGCGCCGCCGCACTATTAAAATGCGCGATCCGCACCCCCAGCACCTTCAGCCCACTCAGCGTCGGCAGCAGGCTCCGCACGAGCTCCCACGGACAGCTCCCGAGATCGAGCCGGCGCAGCAGCGGCCGGTGCGCGAGGAACGCCGCCACGGCGGCGTACAGCGGGTGCTGGTCGTCGTGCCCGACCAGGAGGAACCGGAACGAGTGCAGGTGCGGGAGCAGCGTGTGCTGTCGCCCCCCGCCCTCGCCCTCGTCCAAGACATGGTCCCCCGCGAAGATGACGGTCGCGCCCTTGACGTCCTCGAATGTCCCGTGCAGCGTCAGGCTCACCAGCGCGCTCGCGTGTGCGACACGCCCGAGCACCAGCTGGCTGATGCGCGTGTCGACGAGGTCGAGGTGCGTGAGGGTGCGGATGACGCTGCTCTGGAAGACGGCGTCCCAGGAGTGGTGCCGCGCGAGGTAGGCGCCGAGGACGAGGTGCCGGAGGGTGCGCGCGTTGTGGTCGAGGACGGCGCGGATCTCGGCCATGGGGGCGAAGCCGTCGTCGTCCTCGGCGCGGAGGGTGAATTTGCGGAGGGAGGGGAAGGAGGAGACGCCGATGGCGTCGAAGTGCCAGCCGCTGTGAGAAGAGTTAATAAAAATGGGATAACCAAGGAGAGAGGAAGGACGGAGAGAAAGACGCACACGAGCCCGAGGCCGTGGAGGTGCGGGTGGCTGGCGAGGATGGTCTGGACCATCTCTGCTCGCATCTCGGGGTAGCCGATCCATTCAAAGTCTCTCAGTGCCTTGAACGCGGGGAGTGCGGATCGGAAAATGCCTTGGTGCTTACTTTAGAATATCATAAATGTGAACGAAGAACGACACTCACGAATCATCAAATCAAGCATATCGCCCTCCTCGTACGCCCAATGCAGCCGCAGCGACTTTACACGGCTCGCAAACACCGGGTCCGCCTTGGCGCGGTCGAACACATCCAGGCCCCGATTGAGCGCCTCCTGGTCTTCGCCGCCGAAATAGAGGTCGAGGGTGTGGAAGATGAGACGCACGGCGATGTCGCGGTGGAAGGCGGACACAAAAGAGCCACGTCCGCAGATGGTAGCGCGGGATGAACGACGCAATGCGCTCCCAGACCTCGACGGGGGCCCGCGCCGAGGCGGGCTCGTGGGCAAAGTGGATTTTGACCTTCTCCCGCTCGCGGCGGAGGTGGTGTTGGATCTCAGGGTTAGAAGGGTCCAGTTTGAGCACCGTGCGGAAGTCTGGCCGTAGTTTGAGTCCACAGGATGTCCGGGAAGAAGTCGCACGCACCCTGCTCGGCCTTGGCAAGTAAGCTCTCCCCGCCCGCTTTCCGGGCATTTCCGCGTGCCAGCAGCGCCTTCACGACATGGTTCCGAGGCAGATCAGGCGTCCGCAGGTACACTTCGAGGTAGTTTTCGACGTCGGGTCCATATCTAAGTGCACCGTGAGCAGTGATAGCATTATTCAGGCGCTGGGACATACTGGCCAGCAGCGATAAGGGCTAGAGCAGTGTCCAGCAGCAGGTTAGCCTTTCGAGTGTTGGAGAGCGCTTGCACGGCACCAAAGACGGTCGCAGTGAGCTCGTCTGGAGAGGACATGATAGGAACATCCGAGTGCAGATCGGGAACAAACCCTAACCCTATTCGTATTGCCGCCTCAACGTTCACCCTTCAGCGCGAATGAAATGAGAAAAATAGACTTCAAGAAAATACGAGGACGGATAGACGAGGCGGGGAATGATGAGGGCCTTTACTGCACGGCGTGCAGGCAGAATAAGGGATCAGTCGATCAAGACTATGATTTGAGGGTGTTTTGGCTCGACTCGGAATTAAGGTGAAATCTTGGCTAGGCGCCCTTGTTGATTGAAACATCAAAAATCGCATATTTTAGATCTGAATGATGCGATTGGAGCGTGTATGGTAGTTTGAAGCGGTACTGGGCTAGGTTCGGAGCAACCCTCTCTCCGCACCGGCGGCGAGCCGGTGATTCTCGGAGAGACTGCGAAGCACGTGAATATCATGTGATCAGAAGGCGGCTTGTTCCGAACCTAGTGATAGTCACGTGTACGATTCACCTCACTTGCACATTGTTTTAATTTTTAAGCTTCAAACATCCACTGGGGGTTGTGCGATCTACATGTAGTAAGAGCGAAATTTGATCTCCAGCCTGAGAATATTTTTGGGTTCACATTGGTCAACTTCACATACTATTAGATTGGCAACCGGTCAGTCGGAAAAACGTCCGCGGGTGTCGCCGCATCCTATATTTTGTTGAGACTTGGGCTGTGAAATGAATGCCAAGCGAAGCACGTCCAAATTTGAACTGAGCCGCAACAATCCCGTCGGCGAAGGATACAGGGGCTCAAACTTGGGGCATGCTGCGGATGATTGATTTCCGTGTTCCAATGTTATACTGTAGGCTGTTTGAGGTACAGCTGCAAGTATATGAGAGAAAATTGAGCACCGTAATCCCTCAGATGTGCTGAGGTACATATATCTTTGTCCTTGAACGTGTTTTACCATTTTATTCATCTCCTGGCAATGAATGGTAGGGAATGTGTTTAGCTTCAAATCACAAATAAATAAAAACTGCGGCAGTTTTACGGTGAGCACGCACCCATTCTGCTTGGCAGTTGGAGTGCGAATCAACCCAGGGCGCGAAAACCTGCCTTTCCGCGCATGTCGGTAAAGATGAGGGAACTTCAACGCCTTCTGCTGTGCTTCACTGCTAAAATTTCGCATGGGACTGTGAAAGTATTTGCGCATTCAGGTGTCTCTCATCAGAATTCTGTAGATGCCACAGTTGGATTGTCCAATCATAACTGCAACGCACTTCGGCGTCCTCCTTACCCGACGCATTCGGTACTAAATTTGTGTATCTTTGGAGAAGCAGACACTCCAGATCAATCATGTCAGTATTTTCAAAGAATTCCCATCCATTTTATTTTTATCTGATGAAGCGGAGAATCGAACGGTTCGAACCAGATCGCCAAGCAGAACGAACCGTGGAAAGTATTACGGATGATGCCGAGGACCATTCGAACTTGGAAAGTACGTCGTTTTTCGCTCCATCCTTTCATCCCGCAGCTGATCTACTCAAACTTGGGAAAGCACATAATACACAGCCATTGCACCATCTATTTATTTGCGCGCGAGAATCTCGATTTATATAGCAACACGATCATGCAGGTAACAGGGTAAAGCGATCTCTCAAGCGATGTACATAGAGGGTAAATCACGGTCCGGAATATGTTCCAATTCTGCAGCATCTTGACCCCCCACCACGGAAGTGGCAGAGAAGGCACTGATATGGGATCCCGCGTCGAAGCAGATGACTCACTATTTGTGGACTCACCTAGTTCCGAGTATCACTTTGCCGCCCTCTCCCCCTCTTCAATTTGATGCTCTCAGATTCAGCGTACTTACAAATCATGTGGTGCGCGGGAGTAGAACACTGACTTCGTAATCAAGATAGTTCCATTCAAATTATTCTTGAGCCCTTCTTCTTGGCATTGTTCACCTCCCGCCCCACTGATCATACGAGTGCAACAGTCCCAATTCATCATGATCGACAAGCGACTCAAAACCCTCCCTTCATATTTCATGCGACCTGACTCTTCCTCTCTAGCAACACCAAGATGACAGCGGGACTCGACAGCTTGCCCCTGACCATAGGTGCACTCATTGGAGGGTCCATGACTGCTATCGGGTGCGTACATCAGCTCCGAATATTTCCAAACATGTTATTCACCTCCAGAAGATTGTCAGCCATCGTGGGCTTCCAAACGTTTCTCTACTTCCAGATATTCCCGATGGACACCGCACCCTACAAATGTCTGGTGATTATCTTATCTTGTGTTGCGGTCTCCGGGTTCTAAAAATCCTACTATTACAGGTCGCATGGATTTGGTGCGTGCTGTGCTAGTTGTACACACGCTCAACTCTTTTAAAGAGGGAGTTAGGCTTACCGATACCGCGCATACAATCACAGTCTGTACAACGATCTGGCAGTATGCTGTACGCAACTTCACCAACCCATCAAAGTTACTTGAGATCGTCCCGTACGCGCTTTCAAATTCTAAATGACAGTGACAATGAGAGGGGTTATTGGCAGAGCATATCCCGTGCGGACATTTCATTATCCAACGAAGTGCCGCTGATAGAACACACCCTCAGGTCCACATTATGTTGACAGTAATCGCCACGCTGAATGCGAATCTGTATGCTCATGGACACAATCTCTCCTGCCGAGAGCTGATGACTTCGCATCCAGGTTCTACACCTGGAGGATACACAAGAGTTTGTTTAATCTTATATTTTTCACCCAACTAAACTTCCGACAGTGAGCAAGTACAACTGGTGGATCACTGGACCTATTGTATGTTCGGGTGTTCAGGAATTGGATTCGTTTTACTGAAGCATTTAAATTAATGCAGTGTCTGTTGTGTCTGACGAGGACTTGTAAGCGTAATCATTGCTTTGAACCTCGTGTATCAATACCCGGTCTGGCTCCACAGCAGTGGGATTCTGTGCGTGTAATGCCTAAAATAAAGTTGTGCCTGCTGATCAAAGTTATACAGACGTAGCTTCTTCAATGTTCGTCCGGTTCTAGCTGCGCTACCACCGTGTTTCTGATGCTATGATTCCAGGTTATTAACCAAGACAAAAACTTGGGAAAATATTCATACGCATTTGAAGGTCCGTTTACACAATTAAGATATCTCCGGAAAGTCATCCATTAAAATATCTGAGCAGGCTGCCGAAGTAGCTGGTTGGACTGCTTCAGCCACTACGGATGTTGTGATATCTTTGGCAAGATATTATTATCTCCGCGACCTCAAACAAGGGTATATGCAGTGCGTCATTCCTTGCACTATCCCCCTCCGATTCTGAAGTGGGATGGTTAGAACGCGGGAGATGGTCGACGCTGTTGTGATCTTCACCATAAACGATGGCCTCCTCAGTTGTAAGCTGTCCCCAACGCGTTCCGCAGTTCTGAACGTTCTGATCATTCTGAATCAGGCGCAACCGTCATCACCATGATTGCCTGTGTATGCTGCACTATCCCTGCTGGCCATATTCATAATAACCATCCCTGCCAGCTTTTGAGCATGCCGAATAATTTCATTTGGATTGCTATCTTCTTCACTCTTGCCAAACGTGTGTATTTCTAGAACTCGCAAAAAGATCGCACTGACTAGACTTTTTAGTCTTCTCGAACTCGATCCTCGCCACGTAAGTTCACACATCTTAAATTGACCCGTCACATTACCGGTCATTCCAGGCTAAACCTACGCAACTGGTATCGCCATCGGCACATGCCGATGGGGATCCCTTTGGCACGCCATCCCGCAGCCCGCAACACTGTCCAATCAAACCATCCAACCGACAAGAGTGTGCAATCTGAAAGTATGCATGAGAATAACCACATGTCTGCAGTGTGTTTCTTTCTCCCTGGTCTCTCCGCAAAATTGATGGAACGTGTACTAGCCAATGCAAGTGTTTGTCGACCAACAGGTCGAGTACAATGTGCCAGTGGGAAAATACAACGAGGCGGCCAACAGCGAAACCCATTCGCGGCCGTGAACGGATTCGTCGCTTTGGTGGTGGGTCGAAAATTTTCTTGCCTTTATGTCTCCCTCTGAACGACGGGGGTATCTCTTTGATGTAAATATATAACTGCTTCATGTTTATATGTTTTTCTTTCGCGAACGCGCCTCGTATTGCAGCCGCGGGTTTGAGTAACAGATAATTTGAGGTATATGAAGATTTCAACACTTCAGTTGACCTTTCCCGAGAAGCCCGATCGAGAGTAGCTCTGCATCAAGTTACAGCTCGCCAGTTCATCAGGAAAATCTGAAATTACTTCAGAGACCATCATAGCCCAAGAAAGACATGATAGATCTCATAGTAAACCTCCGTCTATATAGAAAGGTGGGAGGGGCGGGGAAAAGTTTCATAGACAATCATAATACTAGTGCTGTCTATGAAGACAACCATAATACCCGTGCCGTCTATGAAATGTCCATGGCCATAGCTCTCATAGATCTCATAGATCCCATAGTTGCTGCGGTCGAAACTGGTTCACATCGCTTCAATGGCAGCTTATAGACATTAAAGATATTAAAAGGGACAATTGTCGCACAGAAAGCATTGTATATTATTCATGGTAACTACTGACTACTGGGTGATGAGCAAACAGCGAAATTAGGATGAGACGTAGACGGTGTGCTACATCAAACTAATTTTACGACGCGGTTCATATGCTCCATAGCGCAAAGGAAGCTCTGGGTGCCGGAAGCAGATCCGACTCGATATGCATTGATCCTGAACTTGAACTGACTTGAAATTTGGCGTATGAGTTTGCTCAGCTTGGGGACAATGGAAGGAGGTTGACGGCTTCGGAAAAGGAGACCATATTCAACTTGAGGGAACTTGAAGAAGCTTGATGTACATGAGCGGATTGGGGAAAAGAGGTGCTCATTTAACTTGAGGGAATTTGAGGACATTTGAGTGGAGGGGTGAGTCGATGGGCGGGTTCGCAAATGGAGAGCAGCAGCGAAGGGAATCTCGAGTACAACTCGAGTCTTGACCAGATTGACAGTCGGGCAGGGTAGATTCGTTCTGTCAATCTGCGTTTACACATTGTGTGCAGATGGTAGTCGTCGGTGGGCCAGTGATAATAGATACCGGCAGTGCAAGTTCGAAAGAGGCGAGATTTAGAGCAGAAAGCAAGGCATTCGGTCGACTGTTGGCGCTCACAGACTCCAGAGGAACTGTTATGACATTGGGAAGGTGTAGGGCGTGGTGGAGGAAGATGGGGGGAAAGGATGAGAGAGTAAGTGACGTGGCATGATCAACATTCCTTTTGATGGACGGCACTGACATGTCACTGTCAGTGTCATTTGTTGGCAATCTCTGCCTGAAACACGAGCAAGCTCCGCTGAGTCCAATCGAGGTCGGGGCCCACGGATGTCAAGGCAATATTTGCCAAGTCCACCCGCTCTCAAGCATTTGTCGAGCCTACTACCTGAAACTAGGAAAGTAGACATCCCCTAATTTTCCAAACGCAAACACTGACAAATATCCTTCCCAATCGTGAGCACCGGTCATCCCAGCTTGACATTAAATTTCACTGACTTGGTCAATAACACTCGGAGCCAACATGCAGGCAAGACTTTTCCGAAGCACTATGGTGGATGTTCGTAGTACCCGGTACAACTCTCGAGATCACGATAGACAAGGGTGCAAGTGCTCTAGACCTATAGACACACAGAGTGCGTCAAAGACCTACATAGACCAGCAGTATGTCTTCATAGACCACCAAAGACTACCAAAGACCACCAAAGACCTGGATAATGCCTGCTGGGTCTTGATAGAATTTCAGATTTTCCTGATGTTGGGAGTGAATGGCAAGGAGTGGAGGGCTTCCTTGTGAAGCCTTCGTGCTTCGGCGCATAGCTCCTCGCAAGACGGTAACGGATTGGGAGCTCAGAGCGAGCGTCACCACAATCGCGATCCGCTCGTGGTCTTGTTGATAGACAAGGCGAGTCCGCGCATTGCAGGACTCTAGCCTGTAACCCTGGTTAGGGGTCCTGTCACCCTTGGCAGGGCCACTGTGACCTGTGGAGGTGGGCAGGCATATTTGGCCCACACCTCCCCCACTCTGACATTGCCTTAAAAGGCATATCTCATCTTATCTGCTCATGTGTGTCTCTGCGTGCCGCTCTGGGCGTGTCTAGATACATTGCAAGCTCTGGCTACCGTTGGTTCCTTGGCGTAGTGGTTATAATGCGTATTTTATAGTTGATGTTGATGATGCTAGGGTTCAAACCTGAGCACACGTGTTTTTGTTTCTATTTTTGTGGTTTGTTTTCCTATAGTCCAAGCCCCACGGCGAGTGTGCTCCGTGCAGTGGGCCCAGTGGCGAGCACTAGGGGGTTCTGCGGCCTCCCCCGCATTGGATAACCCCATTACATATTAAATACACATGAAAAATATATATATTTCAACGCTCCACGCAGTGGGCCCCCGTGGTGAGCGGTTGCACCATGCAGTGGGCTGCGTGGCAAGCGCCAGGAGGGTCTGCGGGGTTCTCCCCCATGCCAGATTCCAAAATATATCCAAAATTAGGAAAATTAAATTATTCCTTCACTTGGATATGCCGTCAGGCAAAAGGAGGGGGTCTGGGGGGAACACTGTTCCCCCAGCAATAAATATGGCTCAAAACACCCTCCCACACTGACTCTGACAGATGTGTTGCGCAAACACGTGCTGGGAAAGGATCACGTGACCATCAGAGTGGGGGGAGGTGAAGGGGGGTTGGCAGACGTGGATGCCCAGCCGGCGCGAGGTATCTTGAGGTCGTTTCACCCGTGTTCGCCTTGTAGGAACGCACTCACTTGGCATTGCTCAAAGAGGTCTAATACTCTAAATCAAACCTTGCACTTCGGACTAGACCTCTTAAAACAGGCTTGTTCCTTGCAACCTCTGTTGGATTATCTGTGCTCCTTGAACCTTCTTAAAGCGTTCAAAAGACCCGTACTCGGCGGCACAGTCTACACCATTCAAGGGGAAAGTAGTTAGGATTTGGTTAGTAGTTGCGTTTTTGCCATAATCAAGCAACTCGCATTCTGCTCGTTGGGTCTTGATTAAACTAGTACTGCTGTTGTAGATACCGAGCAAGCATTTCAGCGCAACCTGAGATCCTGAGTGTTCACACTCCAGATCCGGCTTCCAGAGTTATGGATCGGCTCCCGGCAGTCGAAGGCTCTCTTGATGCCATCCAAGATGCGCTCTGCCAGCTATTGCTGGGCAACCAAAATACACCACCTGCCCCTGCCCCTGCCGTTCTGGCTCTGGCGCCGGGTCCAGATTTCTTGGCCCCCCACCCAGCTCCAAAAACGGTCCTCCGACCGATCCCTCCGGCCGTTTTCCACGGCAACTGGAGGCAAGGACGGACATTCCTTTACTCTGTCCTCACTTGTTACCGGCTGGTTCCAGAAGCCTTTATGGCAGACGGGTTTGTCTCGCAGGAAAACTCGTCCAGTTCGTCATGTCCTTCATGTCGAAGGGCGCAGCCGCTCAATGGGCGGAACAGCACGCGTCGGCTGACCCGTTTCCATTCCCCACCTGGACCAAGTTCAAGGCCTAGTTCCACCTCCGGTTCGTAGAGGAGAACAAGCAGGACCAAGCCCACGCCAAGCTTGAGTCCCACTCGTATTTCCAGGGCCCCCGCGACATCTACGAGTACACAGATGACTTTGAGGAACTGGCTGTAACGACCGGTTACTGTTACAAAGCCCAAAACACAATCCCAACGAGTCAAAAGTCTGTTTATCCGCCTCTTTAACCGCGTTTCCGTCAGTTGTTATTCCGAGCGTCGCCTCCCATTGGTCCCCCACTGTGAGCATGCCATGTTCCCTTGCCAATTACGAGGCAGGAACCTGTCAGCAGCACCCCTGTATTATTCAGAGGGTGTGTTGATCACCAATAGATCGGCACTGCATCTCGTTGACCTGTTTCTGCTTTAACTCAACTCTCCCCTTGGTTCCAAGTGCGGAACTTGATAATACTCCTTTGTAGGTCTCGGTAGATACCCGTTTCTCTAGGGTTTCCCAGAAAGGGTTCTTGAGAAAGAACCTTGGAACACCTTTAGAGTTGTGATCCGGATCCTCGGAATAGCTGACCACCTGTTTCGGTGTATCCGCATTCGATGGAAGCCGGCAACTCTGGCAACCGAAACACTTGTGACACAGTGCATCTCCTCAGCGTCTCAACACAACACAACACATTGCCCAACTCCCGTTCCTTTGACCCGTTTCCGTTGCTTAAGTGGATGTTGGAAACAAGTCAAAAGAAGTTCCTTGACTTATTAATTGGCTACACGTTTCCCTTATGGTTTTCAGGGTGAGACTAGCCAACGGACGTTCTAATTCCTTAGAACCTCCACCCATTTCTCTGTGGTTTGCCCAACAGCTACCAGGAACCAGTCAGTACTGTTGCATAGAAACAACAGTTTCAGCAATGAGCACGATCAGAAACACGCAAAATTACGTGTATCTAACCATGGCCCAGTTACTGGCTTATCACCGCACCATATTTTGTGCGTGACCTCTTTTTCCTCTTTTTCTAATTTCTGACTTGGTTTTCAGCACGATTTTCACGAGCGCTTTCCCGACACCACCGCAGAGCTGGAAATGTTCTTGTGGTTGGTCATTGCTGCCGCTACTCCTCTTGTCCAAAGCTCCCCCGACGCCTTTTCGATCGACCCTTCCATTGAGTCAACCGAGGACAACCCATACCCTATTGACAAATTTTACTGCATGCCGCTGCTATGGGTTCGTCCGACTGGCCCTCGTTGTGCCTTAGTTGTACGTGCCCTTCCCTACTCCTAGGAGCTGTACATTGACGGTTTTCTCTAGCTTTCTGCCTACAGTGCCAATGCCACTGCATTCAATTCTGATTTCCAAATTCCGCATGTCGTACCCATGCTGACAGTCTACTCGCTACCCGATTCCAACGAAGAGGAGGAGGCAGACTGGAAGGTAGGGGATGCAGAGGAAGCTCGGTGTGGAACGAGTCAGTTTCTGAGTCGGGCGCTCCACACCCCGGCACTACCACTCGTTGATAGGTGTGTACCAAAACATGCATGAAAACACTAGTTTTTATTTCATTTTGAACCTATTAGCGGGCAGAAGTGAGGCATTAGATTATGAGCGTACACCCTCCCTGGGGTGGTAGGCTACACTACTGATGGCCGAAAGTCAGTGTAACAAACCAACTATGAAGGATTGAGTAGACTTGACAAGGCAGCCCAAAAGGCTGTTACGTCCTGACTATGATATTCTACACTGAGCTATAGATGGTGGCAGTAAGCCATTATCTTATGCGCTGGAGGTGAAACATCAGGGAACTACTCAGAATTATTGACTTGCCACCTCAATGGCCTCTGAATAGTCTGATGACTATTAAAACAAGATATACGAAGTCAGGATTGGTACAACCACATTAGGGCCGGCAGGGATATAGCGCCGCGCCATTTTGTGTATGAGACCAACTGATTAGATTGGGATGAAGACATGTTACTGAGTTAACCATCACTGTGGTTACTCGAGCAGATCTGACCGTTAGAAAGATGTGGGCCTCGCATCAAGGATTTACTGATAGGATTGATGAGGATCGACACCATAGAATAGCGCTGTGCTATATTTCACTGGTCACTATACTGGTCTGCCAGTATAGCGCTGCGCTATCTTGGCAATCTGCTTGATATTTACTATGAGTTCCACTGAGCTTGTGAAGTGCAGGACTGATAGAGAAATTGAATAGAACTTGACTAAGACTGATTTGACTAGTCAGCAATGACCAACTTGCTCAGTCAGAAAGATGGAAACCAAGACAACTAAGCACGTCTTATGGCGTGCTAGAGAAATACATGTGGACTAGCCCCGGTAGCAGGCCATAATACCCATGGTTGAGAATGTCTTCTACGCCATTGGCCATTTACTACTCAGGCTCCCACCCTTTATTGTTCCTATTCATTCCATCTATCTCCTTTACTTCTCTCTGAAATGT
Source organism: Mycena olivaceomarginata (assembly GCA_029378375.1). NCBI lineage: Eukaryota > Fungi > Basidiomycota > Agaricomycetes > Agaricales > Mycenaceae > Mycena > Mycena olivaceomarginata. Next base: position 148,449 of record JARKIC010000527.1, read on the forward strand.
ATAAAAGCCAGCTGTGTACTCTGTATTAGCCAGTAAACTATCCACCCAGATATATGGGCAATATAGTAGACTCTAGATTTGTTTGGAAAGATATCAGAGATTTGAAGACACACAGATAAAGATTGTAAGACACGGGACATTGACGGGACAATACCATTGCCCAGATATAAGTGTTATGCATTCAACCTTGGTGGAGAGACCCGCTAGACTTAGGTCTCACGCAATTCAATTGTGAAGAACCAGTTTAGAATGTAAATTCACGCCTCGAACTAGAGTGGCCGCCAGCAGTGTAAGCGTGAGCACACTAGCCCCACCCTCACCATCTGCGTAACTGCACCTGCTTGTTGATTGCCTCCATTCTCGCAAGAGAGTTATGAGTCAAGTGTCCGTCTGCCGTAAGTCTGCCTACCTATTCTGCTTCTTGGCTAGCTGCCAGTTAGTGCTAGGGACTGAGGCTCACAAGGAAACTGAAGACTTTGGACAAAGTCAAGGGTTTACTTGAGTCTTGATATACTGTTGGTGTGAAGTCCCTGCTACCCCTGCATAACCGTGCTCAGACCGCATAGTTTGCTATTGAAACAAAGCCTTATTCCTCCATTGCACACCCTCTTGACGGGTGATACATACCCTACCTCCCCGAACATACACACACGAGTATTAGGATTGGATTCGTGTTTTGTTTTGATTTTGGTTGGATTGTGATTAGTGACTAGCCCGCTTCACTCTCTAGTTGATTTCATTAGATTTCACGGCCGCACCCTAGTGCACCATTTCATCGTCCTATCCGAAAGACCCAACCAGCTCCTTCGTCTCTGGTGAAGTCTGAGGGCGCCTCCAAGTCTGCTAGCACTTCCACGTCCAAGCCCAGGGGCACCATCCATGTCAAGAAGGAGGGTGCCGCCAGTGGCAAGACCCCAGCAACGCCTACTGTGCTGAGCCGCCCCACACCCAAGGCGACCTACCACAGTGCCCCTTCGTCTGTTGCCGCGTCACCGACTCCTGATGCAAAGCACTTATTCGACGATGAGTGCCTGCCAGATTCTTCCAGCAAGACTTCCCACCAACATCCTCAGGTGGAACTGCATACCCAAAGTCGGCCGCCTTCAGTGGAGACCGAGCAACTTGAGCAGAAGTCTTCCAAGGTACGATTTATGACTACCCGTCTTGCCTGCCTAACTCCTTGTTCTTTTTACAGTGCGGTCGAGACCCCAACACCAACTCCTCCCGCAAGGCCGCGAAGGCGCATGCTGCTGCTCTTCCACCCACTGGGGAGCGCCCCATGCATGACGTTGGTGCATCCTCTACCCTCTCTCCTTTTCTTAGTGCTGATTTAAACAACACTAGATCCTGCTACCCATCTCGAGGTGGTCCCACACGACGCCGTGGCAGAACTCACCAACGGTTCCTTGTCCAACTGCGAGCACGCCATGTTCCCTTGCCAATTACGGGGCAGGAACCCGTCAGCAGCACCCCTGTATTATTCAGAGGGTGTGTCAATCACCAATAGATCAGCACTGCATCTCGTTCGACCAGTTTCTGCTTCAACTCAAGTTTCCCCTTGGTTCCAAGCACAGAACTTGATAATACTCCTTTGTAGGTCTCGGTAGATACCCGTTTCTCTAGGGTTTCCCAGAAAGGGTTCTTGAGAAAGAACCTTGGAACGTCTTTAGAGTTGTGATCCGGATCCTCAGAATAGCCGACCATCTGTTTCGGTGTATCCGCATTCAATGGAAACCGGCAACTCTGGCAACCGAAACACTCGTGACCAAACACGTCTCCCTTAGCGTCTCAACACAACACAACACATTGCCAATTCCCATTCCTTTGACCCGTTTCCGTTGCTTAAGTGGATGTTGGAAACAAGTCAAAAGAAGTTCCTCGACTTATTATTTGGCTGCACGTTTCCCTTACAGTTTTCAGGGCGAGACTAGCCAATGGACGTTCTAATTCCTTAGAACATCCACCCATTTCTCTGTGGTTCGCCCAACAGCTACCAGGAACCAGTACTGTTGCATAGAAACAACAGTTTCAGCAATGAGCACGATCAGAAACACGCAAAATTATGTGTATCTAACCATGGCCCAATTACAGGCTTATCACCGCCCACAACTTCGACTGTCTCTGTACCAAGGTCGTGGTGCTGTTCAACCACCCGTCTTCTGTCCTGCCCTTGTTGCACCTCGAACAGATGTTTGAGGACCCTGAGGACATCCAGATGCTGCATGTGTTGTCTGGCCGCGCCACGGAGGCGTCTTCCAGGAAGGCTTTGGAGGCCTCGTATCGCCACGAACGGCCGGTGACCACCTCTGGTCCAGACTCGAACAGGCTCACCTACTATGCCCGTCACCACTGCGATGCCTTCGTGCGCCATTCGACGATGTCCGCCCTCTGCGGGTCCGAGCACCTTTCGCCCAAATCTTCACCAACACTGCTGGTGCTTCTCTTCTCTCCGACATCGACTGTGCCCCCTCACCAGACGACGAGTCCGTGGTTCCCAAGCAGAAACCTGCGACTTCTTCTGTGCAGCGCACCTCGCACGTCCATTTTGAGCAGCCGCCTATCACTACGATGTCTGTGGCTTCCAACTCGCCGCCTCTGTCACCAGACGGCTTGCCTTCTGGCAATCTGGTTGTGCCTCACACCCCGGTTGGACTGTGCCAGTCTAGCGTTCACAAGTATCTTGTGATGCCTGCCCGCAAGCGAGCTACTGGAGACGCCCAGCCCATGGAAGGAGTCATCGGTGGGGAGGGGTCTCATGCTGTGTCGGTTTGACGGTTTTGTATTCGTGCACTATGCGGGCTTCATGCCTAGGATTTTTTTTTTCTTTCTTTTTGAACTACCACTACTGCGCATTGGGCCAAAGTGCCCTTGTACAATTTTACATACTTGCTAGCCCTCATCGGTGTTCCTAGACTACCTTGTAATAGCTAGAATGAACACCAACATTTCTTGGATTTTTATTGTGTGAACCTAGCAAAGATTTTTAAGTGAACTCGAAGTCCGACTTGGTGAATTCTCGCCTAGGCGTGTGTCATCAATATTAGTCATTCGTGATCCGATCACTAGGACAATTTTTGTCTCATCGATACTAAGTCTTTTTACTGTAGTACTCATTGCTTGTCCTAGTCGTATCTAGACTCATAAATAAATGTTGCTTTCTTCTTAGGAATAGAGCTAGGCTTATTATTGTGTCTTCATCACATGAAACAACATTGTTTCGCATGCCATCACATTTGACCAATCCCTAGCGGGGGGTTTCCCTGATAGGCTCTACCAGATGATACTAACCTATCTTCAATGGCCTCATAGATTCGACGTGTTCTGTCGGCACCACACGGTCAGTCTGCTCTCGCACTCAATGCTAACTTACTGGTGGTATTGTTCTCATTAAAGCCTTCGTCTGCAGGTGTCTCATGTTTTTTTTACCAGATTAATAGTAACCAATTCTCAATAGCCTCATAGATTCCACACATTTTGTCGATGTTTCATGGCCTGGCTATTCCTACCCCGCAATTTACCTTGCAGTCTCCAAGGTCCCATGTGCGAAGTGAGCAGATGATAGTTAATATTTATTCGCACTCAGTGCTATTGTATCGGCAGGTTTACAGTGTTATACTCTTGAAGGCCTTCATCTGCTTTCTGGTATGTTTTGCCCCCGAGTTTTCACTGCGCTCCAGTCAGTTTTCCTTCAATTTCCCTGGCCGATATTATTTTAAGGGGTTGTAAGTACTTCTTTTCCATGTCATCTGTAATCATGATATCAGTCACTGATATTTGCCGCCCGCCGTATAGTAACCCAATTGCGGCCCTGAAACAACTGTTAGCGCATTGCAGTCAAACTTGATTTATTGCACAGATCTTTCTATGTAGATACCTCGGGTCACCGGCGAATAAATTTTCTTTGTGATAATGCTTTCAAGTTCTCCGACCGACCCAAGGCCCGTCATATATCTCAGTCATTTAGCCTGTGGTATTTTTAAATGATGATCGCTTGCCAAACACGCTGCAGTCTGCACTTCTGCCGGAGCAAAGCAAAGGCATATCTTTTAACCACTAAGCAAACCGCCGGTGTCACATCACGCTTACCCTGGGGGAAGCGTGACTAAGAGCCCCGTGGGAAACAGGTACCTGACCCGCGGGTCAACCCGCAGGTATTCCCACGGGTCAACCTGCAGGTACTCGCGGGTGACCTGGACTCGTGACTGATCACAGTCTGACTACTCAAGGGCGTACAAGACGAGCCGCCGCTTCGCTCCGGCAATAGGAAGGATCGCAAGAAAAGATTCATAGAAATCAAATCCATTATCAACATACAATACAATCAGAAATGAAAAAGGACAGCCAAAGTTGCTCTCCCGGGGGGCGAACAATACTAGGAATCAAAATCATTAACTTGTGGGGAGTTGTAAGAAATATCGAGGGGAAGACAGCGAGAGAGGAGCTATGTAGTCAATCGAGAATATCCAGAAATTAACCGATAAGGTAGCAAAGCCAAGGAACCAATAGAGAGACCAGATAATCGAGGACAAATTGAGCAGAATGCTTTGATTAAAACAGGAGACTCGGAATGTTAAATCCTTGCATTTGATTCATCTGAGAAGTTGCAGCAGGAAATTTGCACCAGGCAGAAACGGCGGAAAGATTCAGGCAGGATATGAAGGTTTGAATTTGATCCAAGAGTTATTCACAGCCAAGGTGAGCAACCGAACACGAACAAACCACAAATCCTGACGGAAATAAGCGGGAAAGGCAGAGTCGCAGGGTAGAGGTTGCAGGGTTAGAGCGAGTGGAAGCAACATGGTATGCATTGGGGAGTTTCAGAACCGAGATGAAGAGGATGGGGCCAGAAACCAGCAGAAACAACACGGCCAGCACGAGATTCGACATTGAGAGCACAGCAGTTGCAGACCAATGGATTTTGAGGTTGGTTGTGCGGATGCCCAGAAGTAGCAGTTTTTGAGTTGAACCCAAGTGGAGGAATACCCCTTGCAGCACCGGTAATCACGTGTCCAGACATCAGACCAAAATTAAAGACTTTGAGGATGAGCGAAGTGACGAAATATTTCTATTCACACCGCATTTATATGTCAAGAATTCGTTTCCAACCTGTTGCTTGTTCCCACTTGCCCACTGCTTGTTCTTCGCTTGCCTGCTGATTGTTCCCCGCTTTCCCGCTTCTTATGCCCCACATTCCCTCTGCTTGATCTGTCTTGCCCGTTTGTTCCTCTCTTTGTTGTCATTTTTTTTTAGCGCTGAACTGTCTTCACATCTTGGCATCAAATGCCGCCGGTGCCGCTGCGGCATGTTGTGTCATGTGGCACGACCGCATGGGTGGGCATGGGTATCTCCGTGATTGACATCTATGTTCACCATTATATTCTCTCTCTTTATAAAATCATCTGTGTCCAAGCCTTCTCATGCCCTCTTTTGGTTCATCACGCCCAAATCTTTGGCACATTAATTAACCGTTCTTTAAGATTTTGCTCGTTCGGCGGTGCCCATCACGTTGCATATGTTAAGTTTCTTCTCCGTAAGGCTTAATTAGCCTGTTTTTGTTCTTCACAGTGCCCTTATGATCTACTACGGACTGTCAAATTCCTCTTTTTCTGAGCTACCCAAATTAGGCCTCTCTTGGCTTGCGAGCCAGCTGCGACCTTTACACCCACGCCGGCGTTACATACCTCAAAAGAGCCCTCTTTATCGCAATACTTCTTCCTTCCTTCCCCCCTCCATGGCCACCCCAATCATCCCTCGCTGCAACCTTAATTCTCGCTTTTTAGTGTCTGTTCTTCGCTCAAACCGCTGCTCTCAGGTTCTCGATGGATAGATCAAGCCTACCGCCAGATCCCACTGGTCAAGAGCATCAAGAGCATGTAAGCCCAACCCTCTTTCAGACCCAAAGTCTCGCTGCCTGAAGCTGTATTGAATGTCAATTCCGTGGTTCAAGATGTCGTTCAAGGGTTGTCCGGCTATTCGCTTTGGAAGACCGCAAGTATCAACAAACCTCCTTGCGCCCCCACTTGCTGCTCGTCAAAGATTGTTGTTTTCGACCTCCCGGAGTCGGTCAACATCCGCTCAAAAGGCGCTGTGCTTCTTTCTTACACCCCCAACTTCTTTTCCCCGTCTGGCGGCTGTTACTCTACCCCATCCCCAGTACGCGCACTGCTCTTCTGGCTGCCTGAAAACCAACTATCATCAACAAACACAATGTTTCCTGCATCTCTGTGTCACGGGCTCGCTCAGCTTCGGCACACTGATGCGGTGTTCCACGGCCGTCGCTCTGTAACCAACGTGTCTGAACATCAAGCCCAAGGCCACTGCGACTTACAGGTCTTTGCGGTACAACAGGTGCGGATCCTGGTCCCGAATAGAATGCCCGGGTACACGACATTGACGGTGGGTCATCACTTCTGATTGGCGGTCAGTTATCTTTTCCCTCGTCTTTATTCTCATTTGATTCGTGTTTCAAATCCGCCGCGAACAGCCTCCTCAGAATTCCTAATCCCATACTTCATAAAATCTCTTTTTTTCACTCATTCTAGGTGAAAATACATGGAAAATATGAGATAAGATGCATCTGGTCAATATAAGTATACATTACATCCGGGAAAATGGCCTGAGATGCAATATCCAGACAGATATTGGATAGTGGGCATCCAAGAAGGTCCTCAATGCTGTTTAGCAAAGAAAAGCATGGTTAGCAAAGAAGACTTCTGTCGAGGATGGCCTGTGGGCATATTCTGAAGAACACAAAGATGTGGCCTTGCGCGCATTTATCAGGGGAAGAAAATGAGCCTATCGGGGGAAGAATTGAGCAAAATTCGAGTCTGCGGCGGCCGTTCAACCAACCACTGATCAAATGTGATCTATTGCGGAATTTCTGTGTCGAGTCGAGGTTTCCGGGTTAGAAGAACGAATCTGAGGTTGCGGTTCGCTTTTCATTTGAACGCGGAGAGATTGAGCCTATAATCAAGGAAAGGGGCGAAGAACTGAGGGCAGAACAGCTGTTCTAGTGGAAAATTCTCAGAAAAGTCACCAAGAATCTGATTTCATGGCTCAAGAACCAGCTCTCAATGCAAGACGGGAAATCGGAAGGTATGTTGTGTGCGCACTTTAACCACGGAGAGATTGAGCCTATACTCAAGGAAAAAGGCAAAGAACTGAGGGCAGAACGGCTGTTCTAGTGGGAAATTCTCAGAAAAGTCGCCAAAAATCTGATTTCATGGCTCAAGAAGCAGCTTTAAATGCAAGACGGGGAATCTAAAGGGGTCATTTTGTGCGCATTTTAAATGCGCTTCGAATGAGCCTATTTATAAGGCTCACGGATGAGAATTGAGGCCGCAACGAGTGTCCTAGTCGCGGGGATCACAAAATGCCCAAAAAGGAAGGAAAAGCGGTCCACGCCTGTTGTACCGCAAAGAGCTGTAATCTATAATTCTGGCAGCTCGGATCAACATCACCTCACTTCACTTCACTCCTTCACTTCACTTCACTCTCTTTATAAAATTAAGCCTCTCTGTCTGTCTGAAGCCGTATCTCCATTTGTAAACTTCTGCGGTCATCTGACATGCATCGCTTATTTATAAAGTGGCAGCCGGCGCGAAGCGCCGGCGAGCGCTTGTTCTTATTTTAGTTACATCCAGCAGGTGGGAGCCGGCGCAAAGCGCCGGCGACCGCTTGTATATTATAGAGATGTGTCTGCACGCATAAATATAGTGTGGACTCGCATAATTATCTTGCTTTACGTTTCACAATTCCTATGTACAATTCCGAGTATCAAAGCCCAAAAATAAAGAAACAGAAAAGAGTGAAACCTATATTTGGAGCGCGACATTATCGTGTTCTTTCTGGGAAGCCTCGTCCTCTGATGTTATAGGTTGGTTGTGGTTGTCACGTGAGCACGCTGCCGCGTTTTGCTTCACGCTAATCGTCTTGCCCCACTTATCGGACGAATGTGGCGAACCTGTGGTGCAGGAACTCGATGGGGCGGTCAGATTCAAAGTTGGAAGTGTAAGCTGAGAAGGAGGAGATGATGATGATGATGATGATGATGATGATGATGGTTGTGGTGATGAATTTGGATATAGAGAGCGGATTGCACGAAGTAATGACTAGAATAAAAATCAAACTCAGTTATCTGGGTTTATTTTCGAAAGCAAGAATACGTACGGGGTCTGTGCTAGCGAGAAGGGCGTATAGAAGGGGGCGCAGCGTGGTGATCATCGTATCTGGTTTGATAGATGAGATACAGTAAAATGCAGAGAGATAAGGGAACGGACCCAATATTCGCAGTTTGAAGCTCTGAAGAGGCAAAGTTAGTTTGTGTTGATGTTGATTGTACATGATAGGCGCACGAGATCAGTCATCGACTGTACGTGTAAAACGTTGTAGACACCAAAACTGCAAGCCGTGACACTGAAGAAGCAAGAGAAAATCGGATACAATCCTAAGTGAGCAAGTCAAAACGGAGTAAGGATCCACAGAAACCTTACTTACCGATACGTAGGATCATCGGACGATACCGCACAATAGGATGTGCAGGACGGCTCGACTCTAACGTCATGCAGGCAGTAGCGCCGCGAGACAAGGTGTCTGCCCGGAGATGTTGTATTCTTGCCTGCCGAGCGAGTTCGAGTAAGCTCTAAGAACCAACGGAATGATGATTAGAAAAAAGACCTCATGCCGTATCATAAAGATAACGATGATTAAGAAGGAGATGATCTCCACGGTTGACATTAAGACCATCCACACTGATTGTGCACCCACCAGCCAGCGTAGCTGGCTCGATGGTGAAGGATCTCGGAACCAACAGGTCCCGTTCACGGCGTACCAACTATAAACTAATGTCAATGACGGTAACTTTGAAATTTGAGTAATTCTTACCCAAGTTTGCCATATGCCAAGGGTGGGATATTGCATGCTAAGCACAAGATCACCGAACCGATAACATAGAATTTCTCCATTTTGTTCCCATTTACACCGAACACAATAACAAGTCTATAAATGCGTCACGGATGAGGAGGGAAAGACGAAGGAGGCACGACGAACGGCAGATTGAGTGCTATGCAGCAGAACATACACGCCGAGAACATAGGCCCCACCTAATATGAAGACAATGTGTGAAATCGAATTCGGAGAGAAGCGCCGAATGGCACGCACCACACCTACGAAGGCAAAAAACATGCAGCTCACACCTTCCTTCCTTTCTTTGGTGAACATGAGCGACCCAAGGGCACCACTAAAGAGGACGGCGTCAGGGCGAGCATACGGGATGGTATCCCACGACTACTTTGCTACTAGCGCATATGTGAGTAGTCGGAAGCTGACGCGATTGAGGTAGGGTCGAGAGCAATTATTCCAGCGTAGGTACGCTATGGTTATGAGGAGCAATACGCTCAGTGCGACCCCGGGTATGGAGACACCGAAAGTGACATCTCTGCAAAGCGAGGGCAAAATCAGTAAGAAAAAGTATAAAGAAAATCCACAGAAGATATGACGCACGCTATAAGCGCTAGCAAGTGCTCATGGCCGGAAGACATTGAAGAAGCAAAAGAAGGAACCTGGGATATTAAGACCTTGAAGAAAAGGAGCCGTGTATAGATCATACCCGCAAACCCAAATCATCTCATTTTAACTGCGAGATATTGCACGATCAGACATGTCCGCAGTCTACCGACCAATCGCTTATCTCCCGAGTACCTGGGAGAGCACCCCTGACAAGAATGGAGTTTCTTGACAGTTGACGGCGACAGCATTTGAGGCTCGGTGTTTGCCGGATTTCGATACATTCGGAGCAAATCGGCAATGTATTTCACCAATTTGTTACCAGCCAATAAATCGGCCTTGCTTCTCCTTGGAGGATTTGTATTGGTGTACGTATTCAATTGCGAGCGGCGGACAAAGTCTTTCCACCCAGGCAACTCGAACTTTTTTCTCAGGATAAACAATCGCGCTGAGCCCGGTTAATATTGTACTATTCCAGGGATAGATTCAGTTGGCGATGGGGTGTGCACTGTTTCTATTTTTTCTTATTGAACTTGATTCGTCTTCGAGTTGAATTCTGCCGGAGTGAAGGTTACATAAACATGTTCGCGGGTTCTCGATAGATATGGTGTTAGAAATCACTTGGAAATCACCAAAGCGAATCGGGCGGAGCCTCTGAGAACTATTTGATGACCTAGACCCTGACCTCTGACGCTGTGTCTCGGCATTCTCCGATGTCCCTGCGCTTGCTTTATGATCGCCGTCGGCTCCCAATTGCCAAGACCTCCATTTTGCCTCCGTTACGACATCCGGCCGATACAGCATGAACGGTCCTTCAATTCTGGCCGTGAGCATGGCAGCGGTACTCGTGGAGACGCTGCACTACGGGATTATTCTCACATTCTTCTTGGTCAACATCTGCATTCGAAATTCGGGATGCCAGAGTCCTGACGATTCCACTAGGGCTCCGAGCCGTCCGTTTAACGGAACGGCGGTCGAAAAAAACAGCCGTTTTCTGGCCACGTGCGGGCCTACCCATCCGTCGATGGCAATTCCGAGAGTAGCTGACGGACGGGTTCTGTCCGTCGAACCCGTTACAGCCGTTTCGACGGGTGATTGGTTTCCTTTTTGGGACTTTGGCGTGGCAGTAATATAATCGAGGCAACGACAACATGGGAAGGAATTCAAAATTACACTGATCCTTCATGGTTCTTTGATGAAGACATTTGCAGACCTTGAGCAAATTGCAAAGTATGCCAGCTGATGTGGATTCTTGTGACTGTAAATTCCCAAGCAAGCGCCAAGTGTTAGCATAGCAAGAGAGCCACCAAGTAATGGAAGGAGGAAGAGCATGAGAATGAGAGCAAACCACTTTAAGCATTTTGAGGCAACGGCCTCTGGGCGAGATGGAAAAAGTGTACCCCAAGCTGGCAGCTGCTTAGCAGATGGTGAAGAATTGAAAAGAATATGGTACCAGGTAAAGGTTTGCCCGGGCTACGGTTATCATACATGACGAGATTGGATATGGTTCTTGTGCAATAATATTTTGCAGTTGAACTAGGTAGAATTTATAGTAAAGTTTTAAATACATTGTCGGCCGTGAACAATGGTCCAGAGCACGTAGAAATTAAACCAAAAGGGTGTGAGAGTCGAGCGGAGAAGGGAAACCTCAGAAAGGAAGAACCCAGGGAAATCAAGTCGAGGGTAAGTGGAATTAGGCGGTGGCGTTCAGGCATGGCGGCGACTATGCATTAGGATGAGGTCGCCGTTCAGATAGTTCCGAGATCATCGCCAGCCGATGCTATTTGCGGTAATTCCGTTGAAGGTCGGCCACTGATTCCCCATGGGCCACCATCAACCCGTTTGCCCGTTTACGGACGGATACGGGTCCCGTTTAAACGGGTGAACCCGTCCGTTTACAAAGCAGGCACAAAGGTCTACGGACGGAACGGAAGCCGTCGCGACAGGCCGTCGACCCGCCGCGAACGGGAACGGATCGGAGCCCAAGATTCCACCTAGCTACGCTGGAACTTTGTCTTTCTGATCTTTATAATCGCTCTCCTACTCTGTTGTACCGCGGTACGTGGTCTCACCGGAGACTGATATAGCCCATCCTGTCGCGTAGCATTGGCTCCTAAACATCTTTTCCTTCTTACGCGCGGTTCTCCTGTCAGCAGAAGGCTATACCGCTCTTACATTCTATGTACTCTTTTCACCATTGCGGCCGCAGCAGAAATTGCCAACTTTGCCACCATTTGCATGGGAGATACAGTTATGGTGAGTACACAATGTGTTGTCCTTGATTTATCCTAGGGCTCCAACCCGTCCGCCTTTTTGACGGGTCGACGGACGGGGACGGCCTGGTTTTTACCTGTCCGTCTGAGGGCCGAGGCTCGTGCTGCGACGGGACGGGTTAACCCGTTGACGGGGTATCCGTGCCCGCCCGTTTGAAGGGTCTGAGGGTCTCTAAGGCAGCCGAAAATGACGTGTGCCAAGTGCAGGAGGGCGCCAAACTGCTGTGTACAGTACTCCATGCTGCGCGGCAGAGCGGACTGATTATCGACGCAAGCATCACCGCTCGTTGGCCGCGTGTTGGAGTTACGAGTTATGTGCGCGCACTGCCTCTGTGGCGCACTTTGTTACCAGGTCCCTGCCGTTCATTCCTGTGCCCGTACCTGTACCTGACAGACTTAATTTGTACCTTAATTACAGCAAAGTAATATATATGTACTGTAGATAGCGAAGAATTCCCTGCGCGTTTGCAACGGGTTCCCTGCTAATATTGGAGTCTCTGGCCTTGAATTCCAACACCGCGCTCACCCTAGCTCAAAGTTACTCGAATGCCTCCGCGCTCGCAATACTTACATGCCCAAGCAAACCTTGTATCTGCATCCAATCCGCATCTGTGAGGCGACTGAGACTCAAATACAAAGATTATATACCGAAAACCGAGTGCCTGAGTGTAACTAAAGGATAGGTACGAGTACCTTACTATAACTAGAAGGAAAAAGATAAAATCTATACGAAGAGACCGTTTACCATACACTTGAGTGGCCGTCTACCCTGCAGGTACATACGCCGCCGTGTGGCGACATAAGGTCCCCCCGCTGGGCCTGGATACCAATGTACCCGTCTGCCAACACCATGAATTTTATACGAACCCCAAACAGGCGTTTCGTGGAATAAATCGTGAGGTCCGTGTTTGAGGTTTTTGCAAATCTGAGACACCCAAAACATGGTTATGAGGGTTATGGTGCAAGGGATGTGATTAAAATGATTCCGTGGAAGTATTTAGGCCAGACTCTGCTGGGCATTTTTTTGCATTGCACGATGGCGCAAAACCTCGTCAGGTATGAGGATCCACCCCGAAGTAAACTTTTGCCAGGCGCGTTAGCTTTCTGGTTTGTCTCTTGGCCTTCGACTCACCCCCAACCCACCCTTAAGCTCGTCGGACACATTAGATCAAGCCCGCAGAGGCGAAAGACGTGGCAAAGGAGGTTTCGGCCTGGCACAATGAGCAGAAAGAACTCGCTGCCGCGTCTCCCACGCCAGTATCCGTTCGCAAGCTGAATACCAACGACGAGAAGGGGCTCATGCTATTCTTGACGTCAAGACTCGGTGGTCTTCGTCTCACCAAATGCTCCATAAGTTCGAATGGCACTCGACCCGTGATTTTGACATGAATTTCTTCAAGGCGGGCATTACAATTTCGTAGGGCCATCTTCAACTACGTTGTGAAAGACGAAGAGCTGCGTACACAGGGCTCTCAAATGGCGACTGGGCTGCTCTCAAGTTGGTCTCCGACCGGCTTATTGCCGTCCGCGACGCAACAACTCAAATGTCGGCGACAAAACAGCCGATGCTTTCGTCTACCCATACAATCTTCCTTGGCATCCAATCTCATCTCATAAAAGAGCTCGCCAAGTTGCCGGCTACTGCTGATCCCGTCTTACGCCAGGGTCTGGTCAAAGCTCACGTCAAGCTGAGTGATTACTTCACCAAGTTTGATAAGTCGCGATATTACTCCTGGGCCACATGTTTGATTTTTTTATTGCTTTCGCTTTTGTCCAGATCTGACCGGCAGTTAATTAGTGCTGAATCCTCGGATATCTTACAACAGTCTTAAGCTGACTATGCAAACGATCATGAACTCCTTGTCGATCTCGACGTCGCCAAGGACGCGCTTCACGCATTTTGATGCTGTATACGCCTCAAGAACCACTGCGGAAGAGCCCGTTGTCAACGATGCCCCGCCGAGGTCGCCTCAGAAAATCGATTTCACCAGTCGCTATAGCAAGTTCGCGGCCCGCGGCAAATGCAAATGAGCTCGCGGATTATTTTCGACTCACCGCTGTTCCCGAGTTGTGGAATATTGATCCACTCCACTGGTGGTATAGTCGCCGTAAGCAATTTCCCAACCTATACCTCCTGGCCCGTAATACCTTGTGTATTCCCGGTGTGTGGTGGCTCTTCATACGCACTAATATTGTGAAGTTCTAATTGGATGAAAGGTTCCGCTGTCGCTGTTGAGCGGATTTTTTCGGGAGGACGCGACACCACTGGCCTTCGTCGAGCCAGCTTAAAGCCGAAACCATTCAGACGTTGATGTTCGTCGAGGCCAGATTGCGTGTAGCCCACGCAGCACTTAAAAAAAGAAATGGGAGACGATTTCTAGCGCAATATTCGTAGTGATACCGTAGCTCACTCGAATTAATGCCATTCTTTTTCCATTCTCTTGCCTTCAAGTGCTTGGCGTTGAGAGGAATATGAACTCAAACTGCACCATCTGAAATTTCCTTTTTACAGCCGTTTGCGGAACTTAGGGCACGGGCCGTTTTTTTCGCATTTCACGAATTTTCAGCAAGTCACCCGCCCTGAGCTCAATTCTGATTGGATCGCCTCGAGAGTGGGTGCGTTAGAATCACATTGAAAATCCGCAGTCAACGCAATACCCGTATTTTCGATGCCATCAGACAATGAAATTTCTGCCGAAGTGCTTTCAGCAAGTCACCTGTAGCATTTGAAGTACTGCTCTGATTAACTTTGTTTCTGGATATGTTGAGTGTATATATACACTCTGGTCAACCATAATGATTTTACATGTGTTCATAGCCAAATCCGCTTTGAGTGCTCTATTTCTAGAGGAGGAGAATAACCATTTCAACAAAGTGCACAATGGAGAACAGTTACTTTGAATATTATCAAACCGAAGTTTCCATTGACTAGGGTGTATAGATGCACACCACATTTCCAAAAACTAGGTTAATCCGAGCAGTACTTCTAGTGCTACAGGTGACTTGCTGAAATCACAGATTTTTCACCAGAAATTTCATTGTTTGATGGCATCAAAAATACCGGTATTGCGTTGACTGCGGATTTTCAATGTAATTCTAACGCGCCTACTCTCGAGGCGATCCGATTAGAATTGAGCTCAGGGCGGGTGACTTGCTGAAATCCGTGAAATGAGAAAAAAAAAAGGCCCGCGCCCTAAGTTCCGCAAATGGCTGTAAGTCAACAAGCTACCCGTCAAACGGCCGTTACGGCCGGGACGGACGGGACCCGTCCGTCTCGATATTTCTGGTCTACCCCCCGATGAACGGGTACATCTCGTCCCGTCGAAAAAAACGGCTGTTTTTTTCAACGGCCGTCCCGTTTACAGCTAAGGTCAGAACCGAAGGCGCGGATAAAAATTTCTTGCTTTGGAAGGTTTTCAAAGAATTGGAAATATCTCGGTCAGTTTTGCACCGATTTGCATATAAACTAGATAGATATACTCAGTGAACTCATGCGCAATTAGTGACAGAGAGGAATTTTCGAAAATATTACGTATTAGATAACTGTGTTTTCAGATGTCTGGAACATGTCCCAGGGGCACAATATCTTGTGTGGAACGACGTATGTACTTAGCTAAGTATGTGACAGAGCCAAACCACATGAAATGCCCAGACAAGTGTGATTCTCACAGGATCTTCAGATGCAAGAAAATGCTGAATGCCTCCAATGCAGCTAGAAGAACTGGAATAAGTTTATGTGTAGTTCTGGCTCTGTCACATCCTTCCCTTGGTATGAATATCGCTCCTCACAAATTTTAGGTCCCTGTGACATGTTCTAGGCATACAAAAACAGTATTTTCCGTGAAAATGCCGTGAAAATGCAGATTACCTAATACATAATATTTTCGAAATTTCCTCTCTGTCACTAATTGCGCATGAATTCGCTGAGCATATCTATCTAGTTTCTATGTGAATCGGTGCAAAACTGATCGAGATATTTACAAGTCTTTGAAAACATTACAAAACAAGAAATTTTCATCCACGCCTTCAGTTCCGACTTTAGCTGTAACGGATGGATTGGAGCCCTAATTTATCCCAAGCTGTCCATAGAACTGTTGCCTGTGGATTTTCTGGTGTCGAGACTTACGAGTCAACATTCCGGCTGTCATTCTTGGGTCACATTCCTCGGTATACTTTACCCACATCTCCCCAAGTGTCCAAGTTGAATATTCTTCTAGCTGTGAGCAGTGTGTTCGCCCAACTAACTTCTTGACTAACTTATCAACTTTGCACTGCGCTGTGTCAACACATCCAATATCTTTGCTATTATCATCACATATTATTTTGGAGGCAACATATACTGGGAAGATTGTGAGCATTGTTTAATATTCACCGAGCAATGGCAGACCAAATATCAGGCCTGAGGCTTCACCTTTACAGTCCTGACTGGCAGAACAGCATACACATGGGGATATATCCGGGCAATTTGAGTGTATAGAACTCAAACTGCAGGATTGAAGGTGGGAAACACTGTGGGTAACTTCCAATATAACTGTTGTGCAGTGCATTCTAACTTCTGAACCATATAAGTAAGCTGACAATAAGTTAGTTTCGCTAAGTGTGAGAAAAGTTAAGTCAAGTTAAGTAAAGTTCAGCACACCCAGCCCAAGGGCCATCAAAGTTTAAGTTAGCTCCAATAAGTTACTTTTATCACTCTCGTTTTGAATGAGACTGCAACAATGCTTGCGTTGCATTTTTGGTTCCACAGCTCCCATCGGTGTATGTACTTAGCTGACTCTTTCCTGTCATGTTGAAATGTTTCACGTTACGGATTATGAGTACTTTATGTAATAAAGACTCGTTCTTTTGATCAATCGACACCGGATTTTTGACAACATGAAAGTAAGTCAGTGCATCTATCCGTGGAACGAAAATAGGAGCTGTTCGGGGCGGGAAATAGGACGCGCTGATGCGCATATGTCCTGGAGTTTCTGAATCAAGCCAACCTCCTGGTCCTCCACTTCGGGATACAACCGCAAGATTTGTTTCCGCCATTTCTTATACGTCGAACCCTCAGCCGCAAACATGGAGAGGCTCTGCCATTGATCCCGGATATCGCTATCATCGAGATAATTAAGCAGAAGCTTCTTCTGTTCTTATTCACTAGTGATTCCTCCACTATCGCACACTTGCTCGGTGTTTCTAAGAAACAATTTGAGACTGCTGGCAGTCTCGCCATCGAACTTGGGACAATTAGAATCCCAAGCCGTGGGTATTTTAAAGCCCTGAACAGTAGGCATAGTCGTTATTGGATCAGAAGAAGAGTTCGGTGTTGTTTCCGTCTCAACTGGGTTTCCGAGATCACTCGGTTCGTTTCGCGTGTTAGGCAAAGAAACAGAACCAGAAGCTACCGCGTTCGCCAGGGTGGAAACATTACGTCCACGACCTCGACTAGGAGAACCAGATACGCTCGGTGGTTTCCAATGCATGAAAGTTTGCAAAGGAGCAACTGGTGTATCCCTCGCTCGACGGGAAGTCGCGGTGGTACGCGATGCCGGAGCAGGATTACTGAATTGTCCGCTACGAAGTCCTCCTTCTCCACGAAGTAGAGCAGGAAAACCCGAAGGTGATGTGTCTGGTTCAGTACCAGAGCCTCGTCTAGGAGGAATGGTGACGACCCAACAGAAACGCGGTTTGGAAGAGTTTCCAAACGATTTTTACAGCAGAATGCTCAATCTTATCTCGAAACGAGATCAGAACCTTCCCTCACGGTGGGCTCCAGATGATTGATGTGCTCAGAACCTATATAAGAAACACACAAATAACCCCACTTGACTCGAGAGCGGCACAGAAACAGTCCAGAGACTGTTCCAACAACCAACAAACAAATCAAACGGCAATATATGCACGCTTCCAAAGATCCCGACGAGTTACAGCCCGTAGTACAGGGCCTTGTAAAGGTTGTAGGGAGAGGTTTTGTATCTCAAAGAGATAATAGAGCAAACTGCGTAGAACGTGTTTCTAGACACAGTGGAAACGTTGTTTCCAAACAAGGTAGATTTATAGCTTCGCAGCGTGTGTGTGTGTCCAAGCGACAGAGAAACAAGTTTAAAGTAATCCCGTAGACTCAAGTAAGGCCCCTAGTTTATAGGCCAAGAACGTTCACAGAGCTTTCCCTAAAGAGGTACTTTCTGAGCAACGCCAGCAGTCACATTTCCAAAGTTTTCCCTTGACGGTGCTTTCTGAAACCCGCTCTGCAAACAACAACAATAATGTTTCTTTCAACAGAGTCCCAGATCCAACAGATTCTCAGAGTTCAGACAGTTTCCAGGCAAAGCCCAAGTGCGTTTCCAGAATAATATATGATTCAGAAACAATTAAGATTTCGACTAATAGTGCTACTCTATAAGAGTGCGTTCATCGAGGATCCCAGATCAACCCAATGTGCAAGTGTATAGCCTACTAGTTCGGGGGAAGATGCTGTGTCCATCGTAGAAACACCCTCGGATACTTATACAACTGCCAAGACACTGTTACAAAGCCCAAAACACAATCCCAATGAGTCAAAAGTCCGTTTATCTGTCTCTTTAACTGCATTTCCATCGGTTGTTTTTCCGAGCGTCGCCTCCCATTGGTTCCCAACTGTGAGCACGCCATGTTCCCTTGCCAATTACGAGGCAGAAACCCGTCAGCAGCACCCCTGTATATTCAGAGGGTGTGTTGATCACCAATAGATCGGCACTGCATCTCGTTCGACCTGTTTCTGCTTCAACTCAAGCCAAGACACTGTTACAAAGCCCAAAACACAATCCCAATGAGTCAAAAGTCCGTTTATCTGTCTCTTTAACTGCATTTCCATCGGTTGTTCTTCCGAGCGTCGCCTCCCATTGGTTCCCAACTGTGAGCACGCCATGTTCCCTTGCCAATTACGAGGCAGAAACCCGTCAGCAGCACCCCTGTATTATTCAGAGGGTGTGTTGATCACCAATAGATCGGCACTGCATCTCGTTCGACCTGTTTCTGCTTCAACTCAAGTTTCCCCTTGGTTCCAAGTACGGAACTTGATAGTAATCCTTTGTAGGTCTCGGTAGATACCCGTTTCTCTAGGGTTTCCCAGAAAGGGTTCTTGAGAAAGAAACTTAGAACGCCTTTAGAGTTGTGATCCGGATCCACAGAATAGCCGGCCACCTGTTTCGGTGTATCCGCATCCGATGGAAACCGGCAACTCTGGCAACCGAAACACTCATGACCGAACGTGTCTCCCCTAGCGTCTCAACACAACACAACACATTGCCAACTCCCGTTCCTTTGACCCGTTTCCATTGTTTAAGTGAATGTGGGAAACAAGTCAAAAGAAGTCCCTTGACTTATTATCTGGCTGCACGTTTCCCTTACAGTTTTCAGGGCGAGACTAGCCAATGGATGTTCTAATTCCTTAGAACGTCCACCCGTTTCTCTGTGGTTCGCCCAACAGCTACCAGGAACCAGTACTGTTGCATAGAAACAACAGTTTCAGCAACGAGCACGATCAGAAACACGCAAAATTACGTGTATCTAACCATGGCCCAATTACTGGCTTATCACCGTACCCACCGACACTGGGTCCATTTGAGCGTTTGACGTTCATATCACACTGTACAACACTCCCCTTGATATTTACTTCATTACATACTTCATTCTTTTTTTTTTCAACCCTCAATCTCGCCGTAACTATCATCTTCTTGGCTAATGCTGATTCTCTACTATTGTGTTTCTGTTGTTCCAGTGTCTCTTGGTTCCGGCCGACTATTGTACTGATATTTATCTTTACTCCATTTTCTCTGCTCTCTCTCTGTATAAATACCTAACTTACTCTCAATACAACCCCAGCTTTTGACTGCCCACTGTGCACTGCTGAAGTTCATCCCACACCTTCGCTCTCGCTCTCGCTCCCGCTCTCGCCGTCTCGCAGTCATCCTCGCCATTGCCTCCGTCCTCGCTTCCACATCTTTGCCTTCGCCATCGCATCTCTCGGCTACTTGGTCTCGTGTCACGGCACTAGACTATTTTAAAACACTCACATTTTATTTGTTTCTACCACCCTACTTTGTGTAGCTTACTTTTATTGTTAAGCTCGCGCCTAGTTGGTCGGCAGGCATGTCAGTGTCTATTGGTTGAATCCAACTACTGTACTTTTTCATTCAAATCGACAGGGGGTTGTGATGCGTGACCCAATTTACCTATTCGACATTTTGGCAGCCGCCGAATTTTTGCATGACACCCCCAAAATTTCGGCATTTGAACCGAAAATTTCCTCTTTTTTGCACTTTTTCGGCAGTTTGGGGACCTGCATGACCGCTTGGAGGTCCGACAGAGGCCCGAGTGGCTCGTGACCCCGACCGAATTTCGTGATCGACAGATGGGTGCGTGACGCGTGACTACCAATTTGAAGGAAAAAGTACAGTATAGGAATCTATGGGGTTTTTGGGTCAAGATAATTGACTTGAGGGCATGTGTGGGCTGTGCACTATACAGACATGACGGAGTCTGCATCGGCATCGCTGATGCAGTGATATCGGTGATTCCCGATCAGCAGCATTCACCCGACACGGCAGTGAAGAGAGACCCGGGAAAAGAAAGATGGCCTCTTCATCCCTTATTTCTCTGTGGCCATCCGTACCTCGGCGTTCAACTGAGCCGCGCCATTGAAATGCGCGATCCGCACCCCCAGCACCTTCAGCCCACTCAGCGTCGGCAGCAGGCTCCGCACGAGCTCCCACGGACAGCTCCCGAGATCGAGACGGCGCAGCAGCGGCCGGTGCGCGAGGAAGGCTGCCACGGCGGCGTACAGCGGGTGCTGGTTGTCGTGCCCTACCAAGAGAAACCGGAACGAGTGCAGGTGCGGGAGCAGCGTGTGCTGTCGCCCCCCGCCCTCGCCCTCGTCCAAGACATGGTCCCCCGCGAAGATGACGGTCGCACCCTTGACGTCCTCGAACGTCCCGTGCAGCGTCAGGCTCACCAGCGCGGCCGCATGTGCAACGCGCCCGAGCACCAGCTGGCTGATGCGTGTGTCGACGAGGTCGAGGTGCGTGAGGGTGTGGATGACGCTGCTCTGGAAGACGGCGTCCCAGGAGTGGTGCCGTGCGAGGTAGGCGCCGAGGACGAGGTGCCGGAGGGTGCGCGCATTGCGGTCGAGGACGGCGCGGATCTCGGCCATGGGGGCGAAGCCGTCGTCGTCCTCAGCACGGAGGGTGAATTTGTGGAGGGAGGGGAAGGAGGAGACGCCGATGGCGTCGAAGTGCCAGCCGCTGTGAGAAGAGTTAATAAAATGGGATAACCAAGGAGGGAGGAGGGACAGAGGGAAAGACGCACATGAGCCCGAGGCCGTGGAGGTGCGGGTGGCTGGCGAGGATGGTCTGGACCATCTCAGCCCGCATCTCGGGGTAGCCGATCCATTCAAAGTCTCTCAGTGCCTTGAACACGGGGAGTGTGGATCGGAAAATGCCTTGATTCTTACTTGAGAATCTCATAAATGTAAACAAAGAATGACACTCACGAATCATCAAATCAAGCATATCACCCTCCTCGTATGCCCAATGCAGCCGCAGCGACTTTACACGGCTCGCAAACACCGGGTCTGCCTTGGCGCGGTCGAACACGTCCAGGCCCCGATTGAGTGCCTCCTGGTCGTTACCCCGCCGAAATAGAGGTCGAGGGTGTGGGAAGATGAGACGCACAGCGATGTCGCAGTGGAAGGCGGACACAAAGAGCCACGTCCGCAGATGGCAGTGGGGGATGAACGACACAATGCGCTCTCAGACCTCGACGGGGGCCCGCGCCGAGGCGGGCTCGTGGGCAAAGTGGATTTTGACCTTTCCCGCTCGTGGTGGAGGTGGTGCTGGATCTCAGGGTTAGAAGGGTCCAGTTTGAGCACCGTGCAGAAGTCTGGCCATAGTTGAGTCCGCAGGATGTCCGGGAAGAAGTCGCACGCACCCTGCTCGGCCTTGGCAAGTAAGCTCTCCCCGCCCACTTTCCAGCATTTCCGCGTGCCAGCAGCGCCTTCACGACATGGTTCCGAGGCAGATCAGGTGTCCGCATGTACACTTCAAGGTAGTTTTCGACGTCGGGTCCATATCTAAGTGCACCGTGAGCAGTGATAGCATTCTTCAGGCGCTTGGACATACTGGCCCGCAGAGATAAGGGCTAGAGCAGTGTCCAGCAGCAGGTTAGCCTTCGAGTGTTGGAGAGCGCTTGCACGGCACCAAAGACGGTCGCAGTGAGCTCGTCTGGAGAGGACATGATAGGAACATCCGAGGCAGATCGGGGACAAACCCTAACCCTAGTTGAGCTACGGGTGGTTGAGGAGCTCCGCTTGCGGTTGGTATGCATCTATGAGCGTTTATTTCAATATATTTCTGTGAGTGTCTCTCGAAGACGTGCCTACCAATTCAATGGCTTTCGGACGTTTTGGGGATGTGAGTACAGCACAACATGTTTTCCTCCCACCTCCCAGTTGCCTCCCCCGCCCGCTCTCTCGCTCTCCTCGTCGGCCACGTTATCCCGAATGTGTCGTATCCGCTCCGCTAGAATCACCTCAGATGCACTTGCTGCGACAAGGCTCACCCTCAACGCAATCCAAGTGTCGACAGATGTCTTTCCGCCTCTCAAATTGTCTATATCTGTCGTCCTCGTCATCATGGAGCTGAGTCAGGTGCGCCTTCAACTGCGGCATGTTATACGAGCTGCTTCAACTTGGTTTCAGAGAGCCAAGTCGAATAAGAAGGGATGCGAGCATATCGCAAAGCGTTCCGCACAGCTCGTGCAGGATATCTGGAGGCAGACGAAGGATTTCGGTGTCGTTCTTCCGGGGGAGGTGGAGAGGAGTGTTATTGACATCGAGAAGTATGTGTTTTCCTGACTCACCTTGCGCGTTTTGAATATTGAGGTGGTGTGCAGCCTATTCAAAGAGATAGAATGTTCTTCGGCGGACTTGAAACTGAGAAAGCTTGGGAACCATTTGTTCGCCAAGATCTGCACAAGAACCAAGTTGCCGAGTATGGAAGATTATTGGACGAGGCCATGATGCAGTTCAGTGTGTGTCTCTCCTTATTTTTCTTGAATCTACCAAGCGTGCTAAAATTTCGATATAAGATCAATCTCAAATTGAGCATCCATCGTCTACATGTGGAGTTTGCTGCCGCCGACGAGAAGAGGCACGCCGCTGTGCTGACCGTCTCACAGATGAGCGAGTCTGAGCACCTGGTGCGTCTAATATATTGAACGTTTATCGCCGCCAATCTACGAGTCGGATTTGACAGCAGCTCCTTACTCAGATCCGCGGTAAGGTACCGTTCGTTCATGTGGAAATATGTCTGACTGAGATCTAGGGATGTCCATATGGGGAAATATGTGCTGGCGTCTTTTTTTTATTTAGATCATGATTCTCGATAAACACCCATCCTCCTCCTCTCCTCCTCCCGTAGTATGACACCCGCCTCCAGTCCGAATGTGGTATTACGCCTTTCTTGGCATTACCGACGATCATGCTGTGCACCGCATCATGACAAGGTGTAGTACTAGTTCCAGCTGTACTAAGCGCGCCTTAAAACATCAAAAATCGCATATTTTATATCTGGGTGATGTGATTGGAGCGTGTATGATAGTTTGAAGCGGTACTGGGCGGCGAAATGGAGGGAGAAGGCTACAGGGAGCATCACATCGTGATAGTCACGTGCACGATTCACCTCACTTGCACATTGGTCCAAATGTTCAATTTGCCCGGTTTTTTTTTCCCACCATAATCTTTAAGCTTTAAGCTTCAAACATCCACTGGAGGTTGTGCGATCTACATATAGTAAGAGCGAAATTGAATCTCCGGCCTGAGAATATTTTTGGGTTCATATTGTTCAACTTCACATAGATTGGCAACTGGTCGAGTCGGAAAAACGTCCGCGGGTGCCGCCGCATCCTATATTTTGTTGAGACTTGGGCTGTAAAATAAAGGCCAAACGAAGCACGTCCAAATTTGAACCTAGCTGCAACAATCCCGTCGGCAAATGATACAAGGGCTCAAACTTGGGGCATGCTTCAGATGATTAATTTCCGCGTTCCTGTGTTATACTGTAGGCTGTTTGAAGTATGGCTGCAGGTATATGAGAGAAAAATTGAGCACTGTAGTCCCTCAGATATGCTGAGGTACATATATCTTTGTCTTTGAATGTGTTTTACTATTTTATTCATCTCCTGGCAATGAATGGTAGGGAATGTGTTTAGCTTCAAACCACAAATAAATAACAACTGCGGCAGTTTTACGGTGAGCACACACCTATTCTGTTTGGCAGTCGGTGTGCGATCAACCCAGGGGCGCGAAAATCTGCCATTCCGCACATGTCAGTAAAAATAGGGGACCTTCAATTTTGCCACCTTCTGCTGCGCCACAGTTAAATTTCGCATCACTGGTTGGGAGATTCAAGTTTTCAGCACAATTTACGGTGAAAAATGTTGATTGTTTTTCAGACATTTTTCACTGAAAAAAATGGTGAAATTTTCAAACCTTTTTCACCCCTTTTCAACTTTCTTTCAAGTTTTTCACCTCAAACCGGAAAAGTGGTGAAAAAGCTTTGAAAATTTCACCATTTTTCAGTGAAAAATGTCTGAAAAACAAATGACATTTTTCATTGTAAATTGTGCTGAAAAATTTGAATCTCCCAACCAGTGCATGGGTCTGTGAAAGTATTTGCGCATTTAGGTGTCTCATCAGAATTCTGTAGATGCCACAGTTGGGGTTGTCCAATCATAACCGCAACACACCTCGGCGTCCTCCTTACAACGGCTAACCCGGGATCCTGAGGAATTTGATAGGATTTGATGTCGATAGAAATCCGATGAATTTTTGTTTGACATTCTAAGAAAATGTGAAGCGCATTCTGTGAATAGTTGAATTACCGAATTCCTATGGGATAGCTCATCAAATTGGTGTGATCTACCTACCAGCCATGTATTCGCTTGTCAGAATTCCATAGATACACCATGTGCCTCAATTACCCGCACCGGACTGCACGCGAACAGGACGCGTCACCGCCTTGTCACCGCCTGACAACCTGTCCCGCCGCCCGCCGCCTGCTGACTCCCTGCTGGCTGTCGCGCCGCATCGCCGGAACTTCTGCACGCCATCCGGATGCGGGCACTTATATTGCTCGTGTCCGCTCTATCACTCATATTGCTGCACCCCCGATTGCTGTTCTCGGGCCAGATGACATCTCAATTGGTCAACCCCCAGTGTCTGTTTCATGCCTTGTCCAAGAAATTACTATTTAAAAAAATTGCACTAGTCTTCATAAAAAAACCGCTCCAACCAATTGCGGTGCACAATATGCCCAGACAGCGACTTCCAAAATTTTGTCGAAAGCGGTGGTACAACGAAGACCTCAGAAGCCATGTTACCCGCGTTCGACAACTGGAACCGGGTTCTGGCCCCGATATCTAGTCCTCAGAAACAGAAGATTATTTCTCCACAGCCTCATCCCCATCTGAAAAACACCTCCCACTCCATTTCGTGAATCCAGAGAAGATCTTTTTGGCGGTAGACCAGCTGTGCATGGCCCGGCCCTCCCCACGGATGACCCTGACCAAATATATGACGATTTTGGTGGTGAAGTAGGACACAATCGGCCACTCCCAGAGTCTCTTGACGACTTGAGTCCCGAGGACTATGACAATTATTTGGACTTTGAGCGAGATTCTCCAAGAAGCGATGGGTCGGCGCATTGGGACCAGCCCGAATCCGACGGACTATTCAACGCGTATAATGATCAATTGGCTGAAGAACAGAGGCGTAAGTCTGCCCTGCCATTTATGTATTCTATCTGACAAGCGAGGAAGTTTTTGCTCCACAGACTGCCTTGGTAGCCTCCGGAGATGACGACTGGTGGTGCTGGCGTAGCAAACAGGTATCTATATCTTTCATTCTATTGAAAATCGAGCTCAAACAAAATTCCCCCCTGATCTTTAGGAATGCCTTCTTGATCTTATGTCTGGATTTCCCCGCGCGTGTTTCTCTGAAAAGGAACTCAATGCTACGCGATGGTATGCTGCGAAAAAACGGTGTTTCTGTTCAACCGACAATAAAACAAGTCAAAAATCACCGGCAAGATGTCTTGAACGTCGCTGGACTCGAAACCAAACTGGTGGACGGAAAGCTCGGCAATTGTTTCGCTGTCAATGACTGGTTCAAAATTCTCGAGCATGTATGGCTCTACACGCTAATTTCAGATAAGACGGCTAAAAACATAATCATAGGAGTTTGCGAACCCGCTCGTTCGTCCCAAGCTACATTTATATCCGGAAGACAGCGGCACAAAGCTTGAAGAAGCTCG
The DNA here is from genome assembly GCA_029378375.1 of Mycena olivaceomarginata. NCBI lineage: Eukaryota > Fungi > Basidiomycota > Agaricomycetes > Agaricales > Mycenaceae > Mycena > Mycena olivaceomarginata. Next base: position 174,559 of record JARKIC010000527.1, read on the forward strand.
ACAGGCCACCAAATGGAAACACGAGGTGGATGGCAACATTTCTGGGCCTATGGCCCGAGGTACCGGCGGCAAGGACTATTATGTTGAGGAGGTTTGCTTTGCGAGATTGGATGATAAGGATGCCATTGGCCCTGTCATGCCGATGGTTCACGCGCAATGGCGAACTCCTTTCCATAGCCCATCCCTTACGTCTCACACCCGACAACTCCGCGTTCGTGATCGATGGACACAACGGCAGCTGCCTTGAGGTCCCGCTTTCGCATTATTTTCTGAATGTTCTGGATCTCGAGGATCAGGAATGTCAAGCTCGGTACAGCATTCCGCCGCCATTGAAGATTGCAGGCATGTCTCTCTATCTATTCTTGACTCGTCGTTGACCAGACGCAAACTTAATAAATTTCTCGTGGTGATGGACTTCCCTTGGAGGAGTGGACCCAACCGCCTGTCAATGAATGGCGTATCAAGGCGGGTGGACGCCGATGTCATTCAGCTCCGCTTTGGGCCTACTGTGACGATACCTCTGGCAAACGTCTCGAAAAAATGGAATAAGCATAATTCCATTCTGTTCACCCTCGCCGGTTTGCCTCGGGCGCTGACCCAAATGCTATACAATATTCACTTTATCGCGACATCAAATCTGGCCTCACCTCTGGAGATGATGGAGGCCGTCGTCGCTATGCTGAGGTGATCTTCCACGACATATTGAATGTGTTCATATCAATTGACAATTTACAATAGCGTGGCGCAAAAGACCGGGATTGAAGTTTGGGACTGCATGTACAACGATTGGATATTGATCATCCCGTGGTTCCTGGCATTCCAGGGGGACAATCCCATGTCCAGCGAATTCGCATCCCATATTGGCATGAAAGGGAAATATTTCTGTCGTGTTTGTAAAGCAAAATCAGACAAGGGAAATCGTGCGCCCGGGCATGCCGGGGAAATTGACCGCTTGCGAGAATTTATGACGGTTCGTGTTTTTATATTTGTGCGAGATGTTTCTGAAAATTTGTAGGCGGGAATTCCGCGAACAAAGGAACAGACAATAGCTGATCTGACCGCCCAGCTCAAACGTGCATCGATGGGGCTCCAAGCGCCGTCGATGACATGGCCACTGAGAGCGGGTCAAAAGATAAATATCTCCAACATTTCGTTGACAAACTCCAAGCTGCAGCATCGAGAACTGCGGGAAGATCAAAAGGAAGGTGGCTCTGGCCTTTCTGAATCCAACGTCTCCAAAAAACAGCAAGTGAAAAATCTCCTCGCCCAACTACACGCGGAAATGCCCGCTAATATATTCAACCCTGTGCTCTCGATTGACGGTCAGCCCTTCTGTTTTAAGATCCAAATCGGCATACTGATCCAGAAGCGAAAGACTTCGACGCAAATCGGGATACCCCGGTTGAAATTCTCCATGTAGTCCTTCTCGGAGTTGTCAAATACTGGTGGAGAGACGCGGTTTCACGGCAAAATTCCAAGGGCAAAGAAGAGCTTAAGGCCCGCCTATCCAGTGTCGATGTGGGCGGATTAAATACACCACCCATCCGTGGCAACACTTATGTCCAGTATGCGGGATCCCTCGTCGGTCGCGACTTTCGGGTTATTCTTCAAATAGCACTGGTGGTGCTTCACGGCCTTATTCCCCAAGCACACTATGATGGATGGGTGGCCCTTTGCAAGCTCGCGCCCTTGATGTATCAGCCCACAATCCAGCACCTGCCCACATATATTGTACGCTTCACTTCATCTTTTTGTTCTGATATCTCACGATCCAATAGAAGAGATTAAACGATGCTGTCTTCGATTTTCTTGCTGCGACTGCTCTGTGGAACACCCAGTGGTTTAACAAACCCAAGTTTCATCTGTTCGTTCATCTTGTCGACCATATCCCCCGATTCGGGCCCCTGATACTCTACGCAACCGAGAGCTTCGAGTCATTCAATCTCGTTATTCGCCTGCGCAGCATTCACTCGAGCAAACATGCCCCTAGTGTTGACATCGCGTCCGCTTTCAGCCATTTACATGCCATTCGACATTTAATCAGCGGGGGCTATGTTCTTGCAGATGTGAATGGCAACCGCATCACTCCTCGTCAGGCAGGCCCGGAAGTGCTTGCTCTATTGGAAGACGAGGAGTTTCTCCGGTTCATGTCGATGGAAGGACTGACGGATAAATCAAAGAGCGGTGAGTTCTTCCTTGATCTGATTTATGCAGTCGGAAATATGATCTTAATTCAGGTTTTTACATGCCGTTGGTGGGAATTGTGCCATGCCCATGGTCCGAGACCTTAGCTGGTTCACTTGGTATCTCGAGCCTTCTCCAGAATGGCGCTAAGGTACAACGATGCCGAAGCCTTGTTCTTACCAACGAAGACAAGATCGAGATATCAAAATATGTGATTTACCGCAAAGCTGGGTCATCTTGCGTCGGGCGTGTCGAAGAAATTCTGGTTGAACCAGATACCGACACCGTTCTTTGAATCATGGTTTGTACTTGCAAAATCGGTGCCGATATCTTGCCATACAGACTGCCATCCTGCACCGTGCAGGCGGATCGACGTGCCATGGTCGCATTCAAGGTCTGTTCTTTCTTGCGGGGCCCGAGTGCTTGAAAACTTAACATATGCAGGAACTAATTTGCGCAGTCAATGTCAACCACAATTGTGCAGCTCATGAATGCAAGCCAACACTCACACGTCGAGTAGTTCAAGAGCGGCAACAAACTCATCGCTTTGAAAACGAAGTGAATCATGCGACCGAGCCAAACGACTGCTTCCTCAACTTAGCACAGCTTAGAAGCGCGACAGACGTGCAAATGTTTCGAAGCGGCCTTCGATTCCTGGGACTTTCTCTCGTCGATGCTATCGAGCAATCAATTGCGAACAAGGAGCGGTTGGAGCGTGAAGCCCGAGAAGCGGAGGCGGCCAAGGAGACTGAACGGCAGGAGAAAGCAGCAGAAAAGGAGGCAAGGGCCGCAGAGAAGGAGCTTGGACCAGCACGGAACTCGAGAGAGAAGTCCAGTAAAAAAACTGTGACAAAAGCGGGTGCCGCAAGTCGCCCGAGGAAGCGCAAAGAGGACGAGGTCGATCGTGACTTTGCCGAGGGTGGAGAGGACTTGGAGTATATCCCCCGTCCTTCAAAATCTCGTGTAGTAGAAGGAGTCGAGAAGGAGTAGATGTTTGTCAATTAAATATAACAATTAACGACATCATTGTGTGTACACAAACGATCCGATGTCGCGAACGGACAGGATCAGAATTGCTCCTTCTTTACACTCACATCCGACTCTTCCAACCACCAAGGGTCGACCACCGGCTGAGACCCATCCTCCACCTCAATGGTTGCGTCAGGATTAAAGTCGGATCCGATTTCAGACTTCCAACCGTAATGAGCTGGCAAATGCTCAACAATCTCGTCAATATGCCCCTCCACTCGATTCATACGAACCGATAGCCCGCCAACTCGACTCTGGAAGCGCAGACATGTCTGTCGCAAATCCTCCCAGTCATGTTGCATTCCGATGAAGCGGTCCATGGTTTCCTGGTTGACACGAATCTGGGCACGTAGGACGGCCACCTCGTTCTGCAACTGCGCGATGCGCAGACTCGGACTTGCGCTTTGACTTGGTTCTCCCAGAACTGGGCCACAGTCCTCCTCGGTCTTGACAGCGGCGACTTCGATCCGAGCTCGTTTGAGTCGTCCTGGGACAACAGACAGAATGGTAGACGCTTCAATTTAAAGCTCAGAGCACATATCGGAGAATGCGAGTTTGAATTACCTGTGGGTACCGCATTCTCCTTCTCTATTTTGACACTTTCAGGCTTGGCCTCTGCGGGCGGTATGTCCCCGTCAAAATCGGCAGCGAAAGATTCAGGTACAGTCTGCGAGAAGTCTTGCAGCTCAAGCTGGGTCTCGTCCCCCGCTGGAGCCCCCATGAAGCGCCTAAAAGCATTTTTGTCGGGGACTTGCGAATTGAGATAGCCGAAGTCTGGATTCACGGTGCTGCAAGCCCTCTTCAGAAAAAAATAGGCGGTGGTGTCACGAACTCACAATGCCGACCGCACCTGAGCCAAGGCCTTGCTTTTCCTTTCCCTGGGTCTGAGGCTGTCGGGTGGTGCCATGGGCGATGGGACGAATATGGTTTGTTTGGCTCTCTTTTGATTTTCACCTTTTGTCGGCTTCCCTCATGTCGCAGAGCAGCTCCGACTCCCCTGGTCCTCAGCGCGCTCGTCGCTCACCGGTCGCGCACGCACCCTACGATGTCTCTAGCCAACGCAGTGGCCGCCGACCGAACGGCGAGAATTGGAATCCCATGGGCCCGGGTCAGCCAGGCGACTTTGCGTCGCAGTATCCTGCATACAGTAGCAACTTCAGTATGGGCTATGACCAAACCCCGGCGCCCCTCTCCAGCGTCCATAACCACAGCCACGCGAGGAGGATGCCCGCTCTTTCCGCTGTCAATATTGATGAGCTTAGCAACGAGTACGGTCTCAATGCCACACAGCGCAAGTCTGCGCACAGATTTATTAAGGGAGGTACATTCCATACGGCTTTATGGGCTACATTGATGTCCTTTACAGCTCGGCAGCGATGACAGACTGGCGATGGTCTTTCTCATGCTCCAGCGCATGGAGCGTCAGAATGAAGACCTCAAAAATCAGCTCACAGACCTTCACTCGCGAGTGGAGGCCATCGGAGCATTCTGCGCGGAGAACTGGAAACCATCTAAAGAGCAAGTCGTGAGTGTGTCGTCTACAATCTGTGTCCTCATCACTGATGGATCTCCAAGAAATTGCTCAAGTCCCTACTCCGCCACTACATTATTCGGCCCATTACCTCATACACTAACTTGATCTCCATCGTGGAGGTAAGTCTTTTCAGGACCGGTTGTCCTTTCCGCTCAAATCTCGCAGCCATACATCTATGATCACGCAAAGCGCCTGCGCCTCGAGCTGTATAAACAAGACCCCACTGTGAAAACCGTGGTCCACGACCTGCTCGTGACCGAGAACGGCACTGTCAGGGGTACTATTCGCAAATTAATATGTTTTCGTTTCGCTTTTTTTTTTTGCTCTAACCCATTAAATGATATGTGGCTAGATCTTCACATCGGTCCTGGAGAAGAAATCCTTGATGACGTTCAGCAAGAAGATCATCAATACGTACCATTTGCCAGCAATCCCGCACACTAGTCCGCCTCAAGATATCATGGCTTGCTTTGCCTTGATGGTATGTCGGCACTCTTGACTGATTCAACCATGCATTGACAACCCAAAACAACAGCGAGAAGTCGCTCGCCCGTTGGCGGCTAAGAAGTTTGCTCGTGGTGGAGACTCCAAATTTTGGTCCAACCTCGAAGACGAGCTCGACAACCTTTTTGGGGGGAACGGGGGTAATCGTGGGAACCTCGAGTGGCTTGAGTAAGTCCATACGCAGTCAGAGTGTCGTCGGTACTGATGCTGGACTGGCAGATGGGAGCGGCAGGTCATCCAGCAAGATAACAATAGATATGATCGTTTCGGCGCTGAGACGACTGCACGTAGTCAAGAAGAAATCGACGCCGCAGTGCCCTCAGCAGCCGACCACGAGGAAGACAACAACGACGGCACGGAGGATCGCGATGTCACTGTGGACAACCTCGGTGATCTGGCGGCTCTCGCTGCAGGCCCAGTAGCTAGATAGTAGAATGTTGTCGCCGTAGATATGCTACCTAACTCTGATGGTATAATGTACGTTTCTCTAGTTCTCGTCCATTCCATTCAGTCAAAAGTATACAAAATATATTATATTTCCTATTTTGGTCGATCCGACACTGTCTGATTGAGCGGGCACACGTTAGACCTTTGAAGACAGACCGAACAAAATCTAAAGGCCCGATCCTTGAAATCCGATGGTCCGGACCTTGGAATTCGATGATTCGCCAAATCAAGGGAATCTACTTAGCAGCCCATCGAAATCTGACGGTCATCAAATCCGTCTGTCGGAAAAATCTTTGTTGACCTATCAGGTCTGAAACTGTCTGACAGCCTGATATGACCTGATATTGCTAGCGCGGGGGCAATATCAGGTGTGGTGAGGTGAGATTTTACCATATATTGTTTCCCCCCTCGCTTTAATTGTTTTTGGCTCTAAACTGTACAGGATCCACAAGCGTGCATGTTGAACATGCCTCTGAGGTCAAATTTTGATTTATTGAGCATGCAAGATTTTTTTTTACCTGAGTTCAGTGAGCTGTGGGGCTGTTGTGGAGCTGCATCCAGGTGGCTCCCACAAGGTACATAACTCAGGTCACGACCTCCCAACCTGTGCCTGTGGGTGTATGTGCGCCTGTGAACGGAAAGACAGTACATTACTTGTATCAATACTGACTTCACTTACTGACTGACTAACAATGAGCTTGCCTTGATTTGGATAATAACGGTCCTTCCCTTCAAGTGACTTGAAAGGAAGGCAACAAGGTTTTCTTTTTTGGACCAAAAGTACCTTATCAGACCTATATTCCAAAATATTGTGCCGTCAGGCTGATATTGCTCGTTAGATCTGATATTGCCTGATATTTGAAAAAGGTACATTACTGAAAGGAATATGGCACCCTCCAGTCTGACGACCTGATATGGACATATTTTAGAAAATATCCGAATACCAGGCAACAAAGATTTTTCCGACATTCAAATTCCAAGGACTTCCGGGATAGGCGTGTACCCAACGCATTCCGTACTAAATTTGTGTATCTTTGGAGAAGCAGACATTACAGATCAATCATGCCAGTATTTTCAGAGGATTCCCATCCATTTTATTTTATCTGATGAACCGGAGAATCAGACGGTTTGAACCAGATCGCCAAGCAGAACGAACCGTGGAAAGTATTACGGATGATGCCGAGGACCATTCGAGGTTGGAAAGTACGTTGTTTTTCGCTCCATCCTTTCATCCCGCAGCTGATATACTCAAACTTGAGAAGGCACATAACACACAGCCATTGCACCGTCCATTTATTTGCGCGTGAGAATATCGATTTATATAGCAACACGATCATGCAGGTAACAGGGTAAAGCTTCTAGCGACCTCTCAAGCGAATACAAATTACATATAGGCCAAATTACGGTCCGGAATATGTTCCAATTCTGCAGCATCTTGACCCCTACCGCGGAAGTGGCAGAGAAGGCACTGGCATGGGATCCCGCGTCGAAGAAGATCATGGTGCACTCACCATTTTTGGACTCACCTAGTTCCGAGTATCACTTTGCCGCCCCCTCTCCCTCTTCAATTCGATGTTCTCTCTCTCAAGGTAGCCATTGATTCATCGTACTTACAAATCATGCGGTGCGCGGGAGTAGAACTCTGACTTCGTACTCAAGATAGTTCCATTTAAATTATTCTCGAGCCCTTCTCGGCATTGTTCACCTCCAGCCCCACTGATTATACGAGTGCAACAGTACCAATTCATCATGATCGACAAGAGACTCAAAATCCTCCCCTCATATTTTCATGCGACCTGACTCTTCCTCTCTAGCAACATCAAGATGACAGCGGGACTCGACAGCTTGCCCTTGACCATAGGTGCACTCATTGGAGGGTACATGACTGCCATCGGGTACGTAGATCAGCTCCGAATATTTCCAAACACGTTACTCATCTCCAGCAGATCAGACGTTTCTCTGCTTCCAGATATTCCCGATGGACACCACACCCTACAAATGTCTGGGGATTATCTTATCTTGTGTTGCGGTCTCCGGGTTCTAAAAATCCTACTACTACAGGTCGCATGGATTTGGTGCGTGCTGTGCTAGTTGTACACACGCTCAACTCTTTAAAGATGGAGTTAGGCTTACCGATACCGCGCATACAATCACAGTCTGTACACTGATCTGGCAGTATGCTGTACGCAACTTCACCAACCCATCATCGTCCCGTACGTGCTTTCAAATTCTGAATGACAGTGACAATGAGAGCATTCCCCGTGCGGACATCTCATCATCCAACGAAGTGACGCCGATAGAACACACCTTCAGGTCCACATTATGTTGACAGTAATCACCATGCTGAATGCAAATCTGTATCCTCATGGACACAATCTCTCCTACCGAGAGCTGATGACTTCGCATCCAGGTTCTACACCTGGAGAATACACAAGAGTTTAATCCTATATTTTTCGCCCAACTAAACTTCCGACAGTGAGCAAGTACAACTGGTGGATCACTGGGCCTATCGTATGTTCGGGTGTTCGGGAATTGGATTCGTTTTACTGAAGCATTTAAATTAATGCAGTGTCCGTTGTGTCTGACGAGGACTTGTAAGCGTAATCGTTGCTTTGAACCTCGTGTATCAATACCCGGTCTGGCTTCAGAGTAGTGGGATTCTGTGCGTGCCGCAATGCCTAAAATAAAGTTGTCCCTGCTGATCAAAGTTATACAGACGTAGCTTCTTCAATGTTCGTCCGGTTCTAGCTGGGCTACCACCGTGTTGCTGATGCTATGATTCCAGGTTACTAACCAAGACAAAAACTTGGGAAAATATTCATACGCATTTGAAAGTCCGTTTACACAATTAAGAAATCTCCGGAAAGTCACCCATTCAAATATCTGAGCAGGTTGGGGAAGTAGCTGGTTGGACTGCTTCAGCCACTACAGATGTTGTGATATCTTTAGCGAGATATCACTATCTCCGCGACCTCAAGCAAGGGTATATACAGTGCGTAATTTCTTGCATTATTTTCCCTTCCGATTCTGAAGTGGGATGGTTAGATCACGGGAAATGGTCGACGCTGTTGTTATCTTCACTATAAACGATGGCCTCCTTAGTTGTGGGCTGTCCTTTTGCAACGCCTGCGTTGCCACAGGTTTGAACCTTCTGATCATTCTAATCAGGTGCGACCGTCATCACCGTAATTTCCTGTGTATGCTGCGCTATTCCTACTGGCCATATTCATAATAACCATCATTGTCAGCTGCTGAGTATGCCGAATAATTTTATTTGGATTGCCATCTTCGTGGTTCTCGCCAAACGTATGTATCTCTGAAACCCGCAAAAAGATCGCACTGACTCGATTCTTAGTCTTCTCGAACTCAATCCTCGCCACGTACGTTCACCCACCTTAAATTGACTGGTTGCATCTTCAGACATTCTAGACGAAACCTACGCAACTGGTATCACTATTGGCACATGCCAATGGGATCCCTTTGGCGCACCATCCCGCTACTATCCATTTGAACCATCCACTGGGTAAGAGTGTACAATCCGGCACTTCAAGCAAATCACCACCCCATACCGGAATAAATAGCCTCCCGCCCTCCTCCCCGCCCTCCCCCTCTCCCTCCTCTTACTCAAAACCTACCCTTCCCCATCCCCTTCCCCACCCCCATTCCCGAAACGGAACCCGCCCCCACCGCGCGACAGCCCCGGGCACGGGAGCGCCTCTCGCACCCTTACCACCTATGCCTCTCCCTCCCCTACTTCTCCTGCTACGTCCGCCTCTACGCCCAAGCTCGAGAGTCGAACCCGCCCGGTGTCCCGTCAAAGTCATCCCCTTCCCTGACCCCGCCGGTGAACGCGCCGAACTCGACGCCCGAGTCGCGCGCCGGGTGCGCAAAAGACGGGGAGTGCGGGAAAAACGCCGAGGCGGAGCTGGGCGGCGGCGAGACGAGGGTGGAGCTCATCGCTGTCGACTTTTTAGGTCGGGCATGCCGACGTAGGCGACTTCTACAACGGCTTCGAGTCAGCATGAATGCTCAGACGAACGAAGGACGAGGAGAGAAGGAAGGTGGAAAGGGAAGGAAGAAAACGTAAGAAGGAATGAGAAGGAATGGGATGAAGAAAGAAAGAACGAGAAGAAGGAAGACGGAGAAGGAAGGAGGAAATGAAGGAAAGAAGGGCAAGACACGGAAGGGCAAGACAATGCGTACCTTCCACAGGCGAATACGGTGCCCCACTCCCGCTCCCCGACGACCGCCCGCTCGACCTCGATTGCGACTGCGACCCGCCCGCCCCGCTCGGTGCCAAGCGCGCATACGCGTCGAGGTCCGCTGCGTCCTTATCCTCTGCCGCCTGTAGGTGCGCCAGGGCATCTGCGTCCGGCAGCTGCAGGAACGGCGCGGGTATCGCTTTGTGCGGCGCCGGTGGGAGCTCTCCACTCCCAGAGAAGCCCTCGAACTCGGTGGGCGTACCTGGCGCCTCCACGAGCGCAGCGGCGAGCCGGCGCATCCCCTTGCGCACTTTGCGGTGCGCGCAGCGGGGCTTGGTCTGTTTCCGCGGGGGTGCCCCCGTGGGAGGCGGTGGAACGTCTCGCGGCGCTGACGTCCTTGAGCTGCGTCGGCCCCGCGTCGAGCGCCGTGCGCGCGAGGAAGTCGTCCGTGCTGTGGGTGTGTGCGGCGCTCCCCCGGCGCTTACTCGTGCGGTGCTTCCCTGCGGCAGCGGCGTCAGTAGACTTGGCGCTTACGTGCGCATGCGCATGCAGCGCCTCGTCCCCGCCCTCGAGCGCCACGCTGTGCGCGTCCGAACAGACTAAACCCCCACAGCGCTGTGTGTTTCGGCGTGTGCGGCGGCGTGCGCCCGCGCCCCGGGGGCCGAGGTGGGGGTGCAGCGAGATGGCGTTGGCATCGGCTGCGGCGTTGTCCCACTATCCGTCTTTGTCTGCGCGCGCGCGGCGGACAGATTCAGGGTCGCATCATCATGGTGCCGACGAAGAGGGTCATCTTCCGGTGGAAGTGAGGGAGTCCCATGGAAAAGATACGCCGTGGTTGATTTGAAGGGAAAGGGAAAGGAGCGCACAAAAAGTAAGCCGAGGTTGTCGGAGGATGTACCAGGTGCGGCAGTACGACACACCTCAGATTCGACACACCGGAATCAGAAGCGACACATCCGGAAAGTTCGACACACTTCCCCACTGTGGGCGGTGTGTCGAGAATGCGCTCGGCTATCATTGATCGAGGCAGCAAATATTGGCCAAATATTTGTCCCGCCTCTTTCCTTCTCCCACCATCCACCGCGCCGCCGCCCCCGCCGAAAATGTTCCTTTCCTCCTTCCGCAACGCCGCCGTACAGCGGGCGCCCTCTACAGAATAGGGTTTCGATGTGGAGACTGGGGAGGGGGAGGTCCAGGAGGATAACCAAGGTGTGTGTCTACACCTCTTATGAATGCAATTCGCTGCTCACGCCCGCCGCACCCGCCCCATTCCTCATTTCTCGTGGCCATGCAGTAAAGGTGAGTATAAGTATTTGCCTGCCCAATTGCCGACGATTTCGCTCCCCATGCCCGCCAGGAGCTTCTCCTCGGACCTCGACCACCGGAACGGGAGTTTCTGTGGTCCCGCTGCCCCAGCTCTCGTGTGGCGTCGCATGCGATGCCTGGTTGCGGGCGTGACATAGCAGATCCGTGGGAGACGCGGAGTGGCTTGCGCTTCGAGGGGGAAATTGCGCACCAGCCAGAATGTGTGTGCAACGTGCTTGAGACAGAGGTAGGGCGGGCCGACGCGCCGACGCGCTAATCATGCACACGTCCGCACCGGGACGAAGTTGCGCGACACGGCGAGGCGGGATCGCAACCATTCAACTATGTAGTAACAACTATCTTATGTATATGAACTCAATGCAATTTATTTACACCTACCAAGTGATTTATGAAGGGATTTACATAAGTGTTAGATTGAGTGTTCGATCTCTCCATCGGCATTCATCCAGCAGCGCAAGATCCCTCTATTCTTTACTGAATACATGTCTTGCCTTCAAAATGATGACTCCTTCACTAAATCGAGGCGTGTCGCACTTGCATTAGCCGCCAAGGTGTGTCGAACTTGGTGTATCGTACTTTGCTACGGTTTGTCGAAAATTGCCATGGTGTGTCGCATCTGATTTCAGGTGTGTCGCATTTCAGGTGTGTCGTACTGCCGCATCTGGTCTATCCTGAGGTTGTCGCTGTCACATGCCTTCTTGCCCATCAAACGCGGCATTCAACTGATTATCTCATGTCGACTCTTCGCTACACGCTCAATCCGCCCTGCTCTCTGTCTTCCTGGCAGCGCACTCTTAAATTGGCTACTGGGCGCTCTCCACCCTCGTCTTCCCAGTCTCCACGGAATTCTCACACAGAAATCAGAATGCAGACATAAACGCCGTCAATTCATCGTACAGCTTGAATAAGCGCAGATTTCTGACCAATGCTGCTGTAGGGACGGTCAATTCGGCCTGGACGATGTCGGGGTGATTATCCATGGTTGAGACGCGCGGCCCAGGCGGGCATGAGGTGTTCTCCACTTGCCCAGTCCGCTTGCGAGCCAGTTGGTATGCATCTATGAGCGTTTATTTCCTATTTCTGTGAGCGTCTTTCGAACACGTGCACTGCAAATTCAACAGCTTTCGGACGTTTGGGGAATATGTGGGGAGTGTACCACAGCACAACACATTTTCTCCCAGTTGCCTCCCCCGCCCGCTCTCTCGCTCTCGTCGTTGGCCATGTTCTCCCGAATGCGTCGTATCAGCTCCGCTAAAATCACCTCGGATGCACTCGCTGCGACAAGGCTCACCCTCAGCGCAATCCAAGCATCGACAGACGCCTTTCCGCCTCTCAAATCCTCTGTATCTGTCGTCCTCGTCATCATGGAGCTGAGTCAGGTACGCCTTCAACTGCGGCATGTTGTACGAGCTGCAAGTTCAACTTCGTCTACGCTCGGTTTCAGAGAGCCAAGTCAAATAAGAAGGCATGTGAGCATATCGCAAAGCGTTCCGCACAGCTCGTGGCAGGATATCTGGAGGCAGACGAAGGATTTTGGTGTCGTGCTTCCGGAGGAGGTGGAGAGGAGCGTTGTTGACATCGAAAAGTATGTGTTTTCCTGGCTCACTTCGCGTGTTTTGAATATTGACGTGGCGTGCAGCCTATTCAAAGAGATTGAAAATTTCTTCGGCGAACTTGAAACTAAGAAAACTTGGAAATCATTCGTTCGCCAAGATCTGCACAAGAGCCAAGTTGCCGAGTACGGAAGATTATTGGACGAGGCCATGATGCAGTTCAGTGTGCGTCTCTCCTTATTCTTCTTGAATCTACCAAGCATGCTGAAATTTCGATATCAAGATCAATCTCGAATTGAGTATCCATCGTCTACATATGGAGTCTGCTGCTGTCGACGAGAAGAGGCACGCCGCTGTCTATCGTCTACATATGGAGTCTTCTGCCGCCGACGAGAAGAGGCACGCCGCTGTGCTGACCGTCTCGCAGATGAGCGAGTCTGAGCGCCTGGTGCGTCTAACATATTGAACATTTTTCACCGCCAATTTACGAGTCGGATTTGACAGCAGCTCCTGACTCAGATCCGCGATAAGGTACCGTTCGTTCATGTGGGAATCTGTCTGACTGAGTTCTAGGGGATGTCCGAGATCTAGGGGATGTCCATATGGGGAAATATGTGCTGGCGTCTTTTTTTTTTTAGATGATTCTTCGCAAGATTCTTCGGATCTACAGTGCAGAATTTCATAAGCCGGTCGAATCTGAATGCGGTTCACGGCTTTCTTGCCGTTACCGACGATCAATGCTGTGCACCGCATCGTGACAACGTGTAGTAGGCTTCGAAGTTCCAACTGTACTAGGCGCGCCTTGAAACATAAAAAATCGCATATTTTAGATCTGGGTGATGCGATTGGAGCGTGTATGGTAGTTTGAAGCAGTACTGGGCGCCGAAATGGGGGAGAAGGCTACAGGGCGCGTCACATCGTGATAGCCACGTGCACGATTCACCTCACTTGCACATTGGTTTCTATGAAAGGGGTTGGCCGGCAAGCGGTGGGGCACAACAGAATTCAGAACATCAGATTTGCCTGTGAGCCTTTATTTTCTGGACAATTACATGTGCACACAGTCTATACAATTCAAAAGAGATGAAATTGATGCAAAGTTGAATGAAAGTGAGTGACCTGCAAGCGGCAGGGCACAAATGAAAAGGACAGAGATTTTGGTCAGTTTTTCAGATGCCTCAATGTTCGCTCGGTCGACGCTTGCGCGCCGACCAGCTCACATTGACCGCGTGAACTTCAGACTGCCGAAGTGGCCGAAAGGTTGTGTGCCGTTGCTGAATGATCCAATGATGCCCCAAGTCACATGCTAATTTTGCGACATTTTTGGTACTCAAGAGCACAATCAGAACTAAAGTTCTGTTTGTGAAAATGTTCAATCTGCCCGGTTTTTTTTTTCCACCGTAATCTTTAGCTTCAAACATCCACTGGGGGTTGTGCGATCTACATGTAGTAAGAGCGAAATTCGATGTCCAGCCTGAGAATATTTTTTGGGTTCACATTGTTCAACTTCACATAGATTGGCAACTGGTCAAGTCGGAAAAATGTCCGCGGGTGTCGCCGCATCCTATATTTTGTTGAGACTTGGGCTGTGAAATAAAGGCTAAACGAAGTGCGTCCAAATTTGAACCTAGCTGCAACAATCCCGTCGGCGAACGATACAAGCGCTCAAACTTAGGGCATGCTTCGGATGATTGATGTCCGTGTTCCTGTGTTATACTGTAGGCTGTTTGAAGTACAGCCGCAAGTATATGAGAGAGAAATTGAGCACTGTAGTCCCTCAGATATGCTGAGGTACATATATCTTTGTCCTTGAACATGTTTTACCATTTTATTCATCTCCTGGCAATGAATGGTAGAGAATGTGTTTAGCTTCAAATCACAAATAAATAAATAAAAACTGCGGCAGTTGTACGATGAGCACGCACCCATCCTGCTTGACGGTCGGAGTGCGAATCAACCAAAGGCGCGAAAACCTGCCGTTCCGGACATGTTGATAAAGATGAGGGAACTTCAATTTTGCCTGCCTTCTGCTGCGCTCCACCGCTAAATTTCGCATGGGCTGTGAATGTATTTGCGCATTCAGGTGTCTCTCATCAGAAGTCTGTAATGCCACCGTTGGATTGTCCAATCATAACTGCAACGCACCTCGGCGTCCTCCTTACCCGGGTGACAAGTTCGTGTGTCCTTGGAGAAGCAGGCACTAGAGATCATATCATGCCAGTATTTTAAAGAATTCCCATCTATTTTATTTTTATCTGATGAAACGGAGAATCGAACGGTTCGAACCAGATCGCCAAGCAGAACGAACCGTGGGAAGTATTACGGATGATGCCAAGGACCATTCGAGGTTGAAATTTAAAAATACAATTAGTACTGAGGTCCCACAACACCGACCGTTCGCTTGCTGTTCGCCATCGACTCCTACCTTCCCCCCTCTACCGGGTCTCACACAACGGAGCGATAGACAGAGAGTATCGTGAACTGCCTTACCGCCATTCGATTAAGCGGAGCGACCGGAGAATCGAACGAAGAGAACGAAGCGTGGGAAAGCCGCAGATGGTACCGAAAGTATTGTCATTCGTTCCGTCCTTTTATCCCACGGCTGATCTACTCGAACCGAGAGAAAAGCCTCAGAGATACAAAACTATCTATCATGATACTGTACAATTTCGTTCAAATCGACAGGGGGTGTGACGCGTGACCCATTTTAACCTATTCGACATTTCGGCAGCCGCCGATTTTTTGTGTGACACCTCGAAAATTTCGGCATTTGAACCGGAAATTTTCCCTTTTTTCCCTTTTTTTTTTTTTTTTTAGGCAATTTGGGGCCTGTGTAACCACGACAGAGGCCCGAGTGATGCGTGACATCGACCAAAGTTCGTGATCGACAGGGGGGTGCGTGACGCGTGACTGCCGATTTGAACGAAATTGTACAGTACATCATCCGTCTATTTGCGTGTGAGATTTATTTGGCAACACGATGCATGTTGCCTAACACCGCAAACCACCTCTCAACCGAAAAAATTGCTTGCATGTCATCAATCAGTTCTGTTTAAGACTGGGCAGATGGTATGTTCTGCAGCCCGGTGCAATATTGATTCCTATTGAGCCGTGGTACAGAAGTGATGGGATCGTGAGTTGAAGAGGATCCTGCTTTCGGACTCACCTATTTTGGATTACCACTTGCCACTCTCCATCTCCATCAGCCCCTGCTCGATGCTGATCATCTTTCTAAAGCTCTCAAGGTACCCATTTGTTCATCGTGTAAAGATCGATTTGAAGCTTGTTTCAAGATCATCCGACTGTTACTCAAGGGAGAAGAGGTGGATGTGTAGAGCAGTGCACGGTTGCGCTACAGTTGTCTTTATACTGACCGCACAATTTCCAGAACTCGGCTCTCAATGATACAGAATTTTGGAACAGAATATCAAGAAATGATTGAACCTTTGTGCCCTGAAGACCGGAATAAGTTTCAAGCGGATTCGGTCGTGATCAGTTGACATTGCTCTGCCGGTCGATGAATAAGTGAATCATAGCTCGTGGATCTATCCATTTCCTTGGACATGCCGCACCCGGTATCCCGTCAACCCCGAGAACACATACTAAAAGAACAAAAAAAAAACCCACTGCAAAGACATACAATCTTCTTCCAGATTTGCTCTGAGTACTGGCTGCAGAGAGGAATCTTCGATCTCTGTGGATTCCATCATTACAGCACTATGGGAAGTGCTGCGGAAGCAGATAGAGCGGGAATGAGTATGCCGATGCACATTCATAGAACAAAGTGATCAGCAGTTGTGTCAGATGAGTCATGGGATATTTCCGGGCTTCCAACAGACAGGAGAACACAGCTTGGGACTGCCACATATAACCTGCAGCTCTGGAGTTTGATCCCCACCCATCTACAATGCCCCAGCCGGCTGTAACACAATTTCGTCTTGAAAAGATCATAGCATCTTTGGGACCTACAGTAACACTTCTCAAGGACCTCAATGATGCATTTGGTCCTCCATTTGTTCAGCCCATTATCAACATCATTGAAGCTTCAGTCAATGTGGTCCAGGTAATGCATTCTGGAGTCGGATATTCAAGCAACCCACCTGATGTTGTAGAATGTGAAATGGAACAAAAACAACTGTGCTCAGCTTATGGAAAATATCCATCAAGTCCTGTATGCAATTATCCACCTCCACATCAAGTCTGAGACGGTTGGATCTCTGTCTCCTGAGATGATCAATAACATTGGAAAGTTCATGGAGTAAGTTGTGTCCATTCAATAAAATCCCTCTGATCAAATTCCTCTATAGAACTCTGCACAAGATATATACCTATATTCAAGCACAGCAAGATGGAAACAAGATCAAGAACCTTTTCCGCAATACCAAGATCCAGAACCTGCTCAAAGATTGTCAGTCAGGATTGGACCAAGCCATGGAGGTCTCCAGAGTATGCACTACTTCGTTTTCTGGCAGCAGAACTGAATGCAGCTAGATTACTACAGGGCCTGCAATATTCAGTGACATTAGTGAAACAAAGAAGACAGCAAATCTCATGCAGGAGGAATTGCTCAAATTGATTCAGGCACTTCCCGATGCCACTACAGGGTCGGACAGGTCATCGGTAAATATACAGTCAACATCTGGTACACCTAAGGGCCTGATCGGGTACTTTAGAAATTCCATGAGAAATTTGTAGAGGTTTTGTCACTATATGTTACAGCCTCGGACTTATCGGACACCATCAGTCTCTTCAGTATGCATTGAGTACGCGTCTCTTTCTGCAACCCCACCATTCATAGCATACCGTATTCACGTCTCTCAGTCTGTAGGCGCCACTCCTGTTTACACACCTCTCCCAGCCCTCTTGTGCTTCTTTCTGGAACTGTCACTGTCATTCACAGCGCGCCGCTCCCGCATCGACTGCAACCACCACTGCTCGCAGATGGCTCCTCAGGAAGATGCTGCCATTCTGCGGCGCCGTTCTGCCATCGCCGCTGCTGCCGTTGCTGTCGCCTTCTTCGGCTGTGAATGTCTTGGCTTGGAGAAGTCTCATCCGTGCCCCATGCATACCTCAATACTCACAGGGCGGAAATGGCTTGACGAGGTCTTGGCAGGGCATCTGGATCACTGTCGATGCGAGCTCGGCATGTCTGCCTTGCAGTTTGCATTGCTCTGGACAGAGCTTGTCGCTACGGGAGACCTCGTTACGTGACAGCGCAGGAGCAGCTTGCTATTTTCGTCTACTGGATGGTGCACGGCAGCAGCCAATGGGAGCTCCAGGAAAGGTTTCAGCGCTCAGCCGACACTATCAGCAAATACATCAACAAAGGTCTCCAACTTTTCACTGGCGGATTCTACGAAACATATGTGCGCGATCCCGAGAACCAAACCCTGAGAAGATTCTGGAAAATCCCAAATGGTTCCCCTTCTTCAGATACTGCCGTGGCGCCGTCGACGGAGTTCATGTACTTGCCTACGCTCTCGAGCAACATATCACACGATATCGCGACCGACATGGAGAGATCACCCAGAACTGTGTTGCCGCATGCGACTTTGACATGCTCTTCCTATACATAGTGGCGGGATACGAAGGCACTGCTGCGGATGGCCAGCTATTTACTATCGCACGACAAAGCGGCTTCTCATTACCCCCAGGATGTTACTATCTAGCAGATGCTGGTTTTCCGAATTGCGACATGCTCATGGCGCCGTACCGCGGGATTCGTTACCATCTCAAGGAGTGGAAGCGCGGAAACCAGCGGTGAGTCCCGTCATTCTCACGGACTTTTGACTCACCCGAAATAGACCCCAGAATCGTGAGGAGCTGTTCAATCTTCGCCATGCCCAGCTTCGAAATGTCATCGAACGGATTTTCGGCGTGAAGAAACGGAGGTTTCGGGTGCTGATTTCACGACCGGAGATGGCCTACCATCAGCAGGCTCTCATGGTTGGAGCAGCCGCCGCATTACACAACTTCCTGCGCATCCACAAGCCGATAAACGATCTCGAAGACGACGAGGAGTACGACATCGAGGGCCACCCTTTTTTTGCAGCGGCGCCAGGAGGGAATGACGATGTGCCAGTTTTTGCTGTTGACAACACGGAGAAGGCACGGGCCGACGCGCGTCGGGATCGCATAGCGCAGGCGATGTGGGAACACTACATACTTGATCACCCCGATTTACAATAACAAGATTTGATTGGATGTACGTTGCTACAATGTTACATGCAGATGGATCAAAGACACGACGTGAGTGGTTCAAAGGGATGAGGACAGTGCTACAGTGATGAGAACAGAGATGCGAGTCACAGCGGGGAAACAGAATGTGATATGAGCCTGAAAAAACAAACAGCACAGCCTATGTGAACCATCGATGAGAACACAGCTCAAATACATAGATTGAGATGCTTACCTAGTAACCTTCGGGGAGAACGACGCTGGCTGCTTCAAGAATTCCGACAATCATGCCTTTGCGGCTGTTCTGCGCTTTGGGTGATAACGAAGAGACGGGCCCGGACGGGAGACTCGGTGAGGTAGGCGGAGACAATGTTGAATAGCTTGCCGCGTGGGTCGGGCGGGAGGAGAGTCTCATCCTCGAGAACGCGCATCACGTCGTCAACATAGGAGACGTCCGTGGTTGTGACGATGGGCTTGGCCATGGTGTCTGACAGTTTGTTAAAAGAGAGCGTGATTTGGTTGCCCGCCTCCGCGTTGCGTTTGGCGGTGCTGCTGCCGGTGCTTGAGTTGGACTTCACACGGGGCCGCTTTGGTTCGGGGTCGGTCGCGTCGTCGTCATCGCTCTCAGCACGTGTGCGCTTGGTCGGCGGTCGCGGAGGGGACTGTAGAAGCATTGGCAGGCCTGTATGCAGCTGGATAAACGAAACACACACCAGGCGCAGCTCGTCATCATAGTTGTTGAGACCTCCCGTTGCCTCTCCATCCGGCAGCATATTGTCGAGCACAAGCATCGGTGCGCGCCGCGTCACATCGCCTGCCGTGTCGACGGATCCTGTAGACTTGAGATTTGAGGTGGAGGCAGCAGGGGAGGCAGTGGGGGAGGCAGACGTGACAGAGGTGGCAGCAGTGTTCTCCTTGGCGATGCGCTTGCGGGGTTTGCGGAAATGAACAACATGTTCGCCGGTCGCGCGGTTTCGGAAGCCATCGTACAGTTCATCGAGCTCCTGGTAGAAAGGACACGCTTTCTTGAAGCATCGCGCGTACTTCTTGCCGTGTACCTGGTTGCCTGCGCGTCAGAAGACTCGACGCGCAGAGAGAATTTAAACGCACCTTGATAAAATCCTCGATATACTCCGGGGTGTTAGAGGCATGCTTCTCGTCTTCGTCCCACCCAGAGCCGCTGAACTTCTCCACAAAAAGATACAGCTCAAAAGTTTTCTTCAGCTGATGCAAGGTTTCAGCAATGCAGACAGTCCCCTACAACAGTACAAACACTCACATCCTCCAGCTTCGAGATCAGTTTCGTCTGGTCTTTTGGTGGGTTGGCGTCCGGGTTGGCAGCGTGGACCGCTTTGACGACATCCGGCCGACCGTTGACTTCCACCCATTGCCGCTTTGGTGAGTCGACTTTCTTTCCACAAGCTTGCTGAGGGCGGCGGTGACCTCGGGAATCATCCACTTCACGTTATGGGGTTCGGTTGGGTCCTTGTTGGCCATGGTGGATGAGGGACGACGGGAGGAAGACGCAAGAAATCAAGCGTGACAGAATTTCTGGGACAGATTTCTGATGGAATTTCTGATCCGCCAAATAAAATTTCTCGCGGAATTTCTAAAGTACCCGATCAGGCCCTAAATAATTTGAAGCCAGGTTTATCTCGGTCCTAATGACTCAAAAAATAGGTATAAGATCAAATTTGTCAATGAAGTCATTCTTATGCTTGCTCAAGTTCAAATTCATTCTCTATGTTGCCTTCCAAGCCCCAAATCTTCTATGGTCGTGAAACAGAGTTGAGCAACATCATGGGGATGCTGGACCAGCAGTCACCCAGAATAGCTATTCTTGGGGGAGGTGGAATGGGCAAGACTAGCCTTGCAAGAGCAGTCCTCCACCATCCAGATATATCTACCAAATTTGAACACAGAGTTTTTGTCAGTGCAGAATCTGCAACCACTGGCATTGAACTTGCTGCGCTCATTGGATTAAATGTCGGACTTGACCCTGGCCAAGATCTTATCAAGCCAGTTGTCCAATACTTTTCCAAACAGCCATCTTTGCTGCTGATTTAGACAATCTGGAAACAGTGTGGGAACCAATTCAGTCTCGAGGTGGGGTTGAAGAATTCCTCTCACTCCTCACAGAGGTAGAACATCTCACACTAATAGTATGTAAAGCACTCATTTCAGTTTTGTTTAACTAAAATCCAATAGATCACAATGCGGGGAGCTGAGAAGCCGGCCAAAGTTCGCTGGACCCGCCCATTTTTATTGCCCCTGCAGCCTCTGTCAGATGATGCTGCACAACAAACCTTCATGGATATTACAGATAATATCTACCAAAAAGAGGACATACACCAAATCCTCCAGTTCACTGATAATATGCCACTAGCAGTAGATCTCATTGCCCACTTGGTCAACTATGAGGGCTTGTCAATGTCTTGGCTCGCTGGGAAACAGAAAAAACATCTCTGCTCTCTGTAGGCTATGACCGAAAGTCCAACTTGGATGCATCTATCTCCCTCTCCCTCTCAAGTCCCCGAATTACTTCTGACAGCAAGAAGTTATTGGGTCTCCTCTCAATCCTCCCCAATGGAATCTCTGATGCTGAGCTGGTCCAGAGCAATCTTCTCCCCAACATTCTTAGTTGCAAGGCTTCATTACTGGCCACATCACTGGCATATCAGGATAGCAACAAGCGACCTTCGATCACTTATGCCTGTGAGGGAACATATCCAACAGTTTCTGCCTCCCTCTCAGTCCCTTATACATACATTCTGCAAGTACTTATATGAACTTTTGGAGCTATATCAAAAATATAATGGAGAGAAACTGCAACCTGTGGTCAATCAAGTCACCTCAAATCTAGGGAACTTGCAGGAACTCTTGCAACGAGGCCTGCATGATGACACTTCAAATCTTGTGGATACAATTTACTGCATACTAGTCTTTAACTCATTCTGTCGTGTGACCCGAGGTGGTCATACATTGTTGATGGATCACATTCAGCCTATTCTGGCTGGGCTATATGATTCCCAGCTGGAGATACACTTCATCATTGAACTCTGCCAGTCATACGACACCTACAGCAATCATGCTCAATGGATAACGAGGGGAATAGCTCTTTTTGAGCATCTCAATGACCCTCTTCTTGAATGTGTGTTCAGCAATTTTTTCAAACCATTTTTTGTCTCATACAGTGATGGATGATTCTAGCCAAATTCTATAACACAGTGGCAGACTATTTCTTTGGCTCCAGGGATTTATCTCAAGCAACACTGTATTACCAAAAGGCACTAGAATTGTCAACATTGTGTGAAAACACCAATCAGCAGTGTAATGCTTTACGAGGCATCGCTCGGCTCAAATACAGGGCTGGAGATTATTCTGCTGGCCAAGTTGTTGCTGCTGAAGCACAAAGGTTAGCAAGATTATCAGCTGATTCCTTCCAGGAAGCAGCTGCTCTTTGGATTGGAGTGTCATGAATCACCCGGGTTCTACTTTTTCGCGCGACGCGTCTGTATGGATACAGAGACATCTTAGCGGCACGGGACTCTCATGACGCCACCACGTGACCTTCTCACGGTTGAAACCCGGCCTCGGATTCTAAAGCCGCAGACTCAGGGAGTCTGCACCACGGGATACAGAAGACGTTAGGGACTAGGAACCCGTACAGATGGACTCTAGTCCCTGGACGCACCAAGGGCTGACACAGAGAGTACACGAAGTACAGGAGTGGTTGCAAACCCGATCAGGGTTTGAACCACTGGATACGATGACACTTAGGACTAGGAAACCTGAACGTCGGGTCTCCTAGGTCCACCGACACCACGGAAACCAACACAGAGGAGTCCAGGAGCATCAGCATTAATGCTCCTTAATGCTACAGTACAGGAACTGATTGCGATTGACCACAATCACTTTAATTTATTAGAAGCCTATATAAGCACGGTAGAATCTCCATGTACAGTAGATTCTACCTCGTCTAATCTCAGGCTTCTACCTTGGCTTGACATAGGCATTGTCTCCACCCTGCCCCCGCTTCCCTCGCACCGTACTACGGGTTGTATCCATGCCCCGGGTTGTTATACCTGGGTGTATATCACACCCTCTTCGACTCGTTCCGGGTTCCGCCTCACATCCCGACCTATGACATACAGCCTCCTAGGGAGGATGCCATACAACTGGTCCTACTGCTCGGGGAACACACGAGCTACTAGCGTCTATCGGGTTTATCCTGGTTGGGGTTCTCGTCAGGTTACTCGCTGTTTAGCCGACCCAGAGGCCGTTGCTGACATGGAGCTGGGTGTTCCACATACCTTGGGGACTTCCGCCATGCAATAGCCCAAAGTCAAAGAGGCAGAGAGATCCTTGATATTTGTGGCCTGGCTGGAGGGATTCTTGACCATAACATCACAATGAGTGAGGTGGAGATCCATGTTCTGAAATCAGAATACACTCAGGCTAGAGAAATCTATAGCCAAATTGTTGAAACTTCCTCAGCTGATGAAGATATACAACATGTATATGGATTTGCACTGCTCAATCTTGCACAGATTGAGGTAAAAATTGGCAGGAATGTGGAATATATATACCAGAAGTTGAACAAGGCAAAAGCGATTTTTAGCACCTGGCCAAGGGAGATTGTCCAATGTGGTACTATTGAGGCTGCATTGGAACTCAGACAGGAAAATTTTGACTTGGCAAAGGCTAAGTTCCAAGAATTCCTCCATACAGCCTGGGGAAAATACAATGATGTTGAATCATTTTGCTTGGAAAACCTTGCTGACATCAGAGCTTGGCCAACTTCTGAATCCCAAATGAAATGGCCAGTGATATACTTGGGATATGCCTTGAAGTCCAAAGAGAAATAGGCACTTTACAAGGCCCTTCTCTTCCTGGAAGATGTTTTCATTGCAAACAGGGATGAATACACAGCAACCAATTTATACACAATTGCTCTTGATGGATTCACATACATGGATGTGCATTGCAGCCGGGCACAGTGCATGCTACGTTTAGGGGATCTTGCAAAGAGTCAGACACATACTTCAGAGGCAATTAACCTTTGGAAGACAGCTCAACCATTATTTGAGCAGTCATTACAGGCTAAGGAGGTCGCCAAAATTGATGCAGGCTCTTGACTGTGGGAAAGGAACTTGCAAACTATGCATGCACTGGTTTCACTTGGGAAATGATAAAGCACAAGGTGTAGCTCCAGAGGATTTCCAAGAATCTCTGGTTTCAATGTGAAGACAATCTTATATCTCTGACTCAATTCTTCAATGCTTTTCTATGTAGTCCCCTCGTATTTATGTATCTCCAAATCTATTGTGTATGTATTATATGTTTACATTGTACACAAATGCCTTCTACTGACTGCGAATGAATGACTAAGTCTTTGATAATTGTCAGCAACAGCCTCTGGGGCGGCTGAATAGTGAGTACCTGGCAAGAACCCCAACCAGGAGAAAACTGGCAGACACTAGTAACTGGTGTGTTCCCCGTGCAGCAAGACCAACTGAACGGACTCCTCCCTAGGAGGCCCCATAGCATAGGTCAGGATATGAGGTGGAACCTGGAACGAGCTGAAGAGAGTCTGATATCCATTCAGGTATAAGACCTGGGGTGTGGACACAACCCACAATAAAGTGGGTAGGAAGTGGGGCAGGGTGGAGACAATGCCTATGTCAAGTCAAAGCAGAAGCCTGAGATTAGATGGGGTAGAATCTACTGTACAAGGAGATTATACCGAGTTTATATACACTTTGAATAATGTCATGAATCACCCGGGTTCTATTTTTTTGCACGACACATCTGTACGGATACAGACACGTCTTAGCAGCACGGGACTCTCATGATGCTGCCACGTGACCTTCTCATGGTTGAAACCCAACCGCAGATTCTAAAGCCGCAGACCCAGGGTGGTCTGTGCCATGGGATACAGAAGATGTTAGCGACTAGGATCCCATACAGACAGATCCTAGTCCCCAGACACATCACAGCTGACACAGAAGCATACACAAACTGTATGAATGGTTGCACGCTGATGGGGGTTTCAACTACTGACTCAATCAGTTTGAACCACTGGAGACAACAACATTAAGGACTAGGAAACCTGAACGTTGGGTCCCCTAAGTCCTCCAACACTACAGAAACGGACACGGAGGAGTCCAGGAATGCTGCAGTACAGGAACTGATTGCGACTGACCACAATTGCTTTTAATTTATTTGAAGCCTATATAAGCTCGGTAGAATCTCCATATACAGTACTTTCTACCTCATCTAATCTCAGGCTTCTACCTTGGCTTGACATAGGCATTGTCTCCACCCTGCCCCGCTTCCTATCCATTGTATTGTGGGTTGCATCCACACCCTGGGTTTTATACCTGAGTGGATATCACACCTCTTCGAGTTGTTCTGGGTTCCACCTTGCATCCCGACCTACAATATATGGTTTCCTAGAGAGGATAATGTATGGTTGGTCTTACTGCTCGGGGAACACACGAGCTATTAGCATCTATCAGGTTTCTCCTGGTTGGTGTTCTTGCCGTGTTACTCACTGTTTAGCTGACCCAGAGCCTGTTGCTGACAAATAAATTAAATGTGACTGCAATCAGTTCCTGTACCTCAGCATTAAGGAGTGTTAATGCTGATACTCCTGGCCTCCTTTGTGTTATCACGATAGTGTCTGAGGGTTAGGGCCTGACTGTACAGGATCCCTTGCCCTTAATGGCTTCTTGTATCCGGTCCCTGAAACCCCGATCAGGTTTCAACTGTGAGAAGGTCCTGTGGCGAAGTCATGTAAGTCCCATGCCACTGGACACATCTGTACCATACTGTCATGAATCACCCAGGTTCTATTTTTCGTGTGATGTGTCTCAATGGCCCAGGACTCTCATGACGCCACCACGTGACCTTCTCACGGTTGAAACCTGGGCCACAGATTCTAAAAGCCGCAGACTTGGGGTAGTCTGAGCCACAGAATACAGAAGACGTTAGGGACTAGGAACCCGTACAGATGGATCCTAGTCCCCGGAAACATCACGGCTGACACAGAAATGTACACAAAGTACATGACTGGTTGCAAACCAATCGGGGTTTTGAACCACTGGAGACAATAACATTAAGGATTAGGAAACCCGAACATCGGGTCTCCTAAGTCCTCTGACGCCATGGAAACGGACACAGAGGAGTCCAGGAGTATCAGCATTAACACTCCTTAATGCTGCGGTACAGGAACTGATTGCAACTGACCACGATCACTTTAATTTTGAAGCCTATATAAGCTCGGAAGAATCTCCATGTACAGTAGTTTCTACCTCGTCTAATCTCAGGCTTCTACCTTGGCTTGACATAGGCATTGTCTCCACCCTGCCCCGCTTCCCATCTATTGTATTGCGGGTTGTGTCCACACCCCAGGTTTTATACCTGAGTGGATATCACACCCTCTTCGACTCGTTCTGGGTTCCGCCTCGCATCCTGACCTACGATATAAGGTCTCCTAGGGAGGACACTGTACAGTTGGTCCTACTGCTCGGGGAACACATGAGCTATTAAGTGGCCATCGGGTTTATCCTGGTTGGGGTTCTCGTCGGGTTACTCACTGCTTAGCCGACCTAGAGGCCGTTGCTGACACGTACAGACACATCACACACAAAAAAGATAGAACCTGGGTGATTCATGACACAATGCTCTGCCAGGCAACAACGAGCCAAGAACGGTCTCTTAGTCTCTTGTTGAATTATGACCATAGTATTATGCAGTTATCTCTGTTCTATACAATGTGGTGCCAAATTCATTATAAACTGGTGGCAGTGATTTGATTGCCAATTTGCGGATCAATCCGAACCATCCTTGATCACTGCAGACCATTAGGGTTGAGCACAACTTCTATCATTTTCACTGTCTGTGAACAGTCAAGAGGGCGAAAAAATGTGAGTGAGAACTCCCTGTCAGCTGCAACCATTTTATGGACATCTCTTAGTGTGATGACTTCAATGGTGTCCAAAGTTTGGTCCAAAGCAGTCGCCACGGCTGTTCAATGAAACTACCCAATTAATTGATATCTGCATGATCTAACCGAACCAAGTTCAAAAAATTGCTGTTCCTCAGTGCCGTTCACATCCTGCCTCAGGTACCTACATCTTGCCAGAATCTTCAGCCCCGAAACAACCGACAAAAATCAAACCCAGTCAAAAATGGTCCAGATTTGCTTTCCAACACCAAACACAAACCTAATTTTATTACGGTGCTGGCAGGCTCGAGAGCAATCCATCATCCTCAAATGGGACCATATACCCTGTGTACACTGCATCAAATATTGGTTCAACTTGTTGACATCTAAGACAATATTTATGAGTTCATCAACCATTCATGGCACTTGCTGCCAATTAATGACTGAGTCAGACCAAAGTTAAACGTTGAAAGCAAGTCAAGTCAAAGATAAAGGACACAGTGAACTGTAACATATTCTCCCAGAGCAACCATGAAATACGAGGTACAACCATATATGGAAATCCAGCCCAACCCTTTCCAACAATTCCAGAGTGACCATGAAATACGAGGTACAGACATATACAACAAGATAACCCAACCCTTTCAACAATTGCAGAGGAAACCAGGGGCTGACCGGACATTAGAATGGCACGCAGGTAAGGTCGTGAAGACTGGAGAGATGGTGCATCCCAGGGGTTCGGTGAACGACTCGAAATTGGCGTAGAAAAGTACCATTTCAGTTGACCCACAGAGGACTGCCGTATCCATCAAAGTCAAACTTGCCATCAAAGTCGAACACGCCGTCAAAGTCTGCAAGGCCGAACTGGATGCTGCATAAGTTGCCCATCTGTGGGGGCATCAGTGAGTGTACTTCAACAAGACAAGTACTAGTAGTGTACATTAATCCATACAATGGTCACCTTGCAGCAGTCTTCGCCCAACGCCCAGGCGACAATTGCGCCATGTGAGATGCTGCTGCCGGTCACAGTGCCGATGTTGATGTTGGGGCCAACAAGGGTGGTGTTCAACCCAGGAGGCCTGAGTGGTGATGCAGTGGAGTAGAAGGTGCACATGGTGAGTGCTACGAGCTGGGTGAACTTGGAAAAATTGCATAGTAGCCTTATCATTGGGATTAGTACAGAGGTAGATATTGGGGCAGCATTCAGCTTACCTTGTGTTGGGTAGAGGTCAAAATTTAGCTTATAGATGCTAGTCGAGTAGCCAGTTCTTTGCAAAAAAGGGGCTAGATGTCTCTGCCCACAAACATAGGAGCCACATCCACCACTGCCTAGATGCTTCTGAAGCCAGAGGTTTTATTTCTGGTGTCTATAGTAGTTAAGCATTGCGCAACTTTCGCATATTGAACTATACACACTCTTGTGTTCTTGAACATGTTTGGCTATTCATCAAAGAGCCTGCATCCTCAAACATGTTTATCATTTTATTGGCCTCACATCAATGAACATGGTGCTCAATTTTTCTTTGTTGAGATTTGAGCACTGAACTGGGAAAGAGATGAAAAACTCAAAATACTTCCATGGTCCTGGGTCCAAGGTCGCCGGCAAAGGAGGCAAGGCTCCTGACCAGTTCAAACTTGGATATGCTTCAAATAGCCGGGTTACGGTGTTCTGGTAATACCGTGCCTATCTGTGAAGCTGCAAATGAATTAAATATTCAGAGCATGTCCCAGTTGAACCTGGCCCCATGCCGCCGGTGACAGAGGCAAGGTGTCTGCCCTTGCTCAATCTTGGCCAATGGGTGGTTTCCAGTCTTCTCGTGTTACACCACGTGCATAGCCGTTAATGATCAAAAACATGCAAGATGCAAGCTAGTGCCAAGCTGTAGTGTGTGTCTATGAGAGTCAAGTTGTTGGGCACTGGCTGTCTCGCAGTCTGGCACATAAACACGTGTAATGATATGCACCCTTGCTGCCTTAAAGCAGATTGTCCACCCAATTCAAGTCTTGTGAGTGAATGTAGGATTGCAATTATTGACAATTGAGCCACAAAAGAAAGAAAGCATCTGAAGTTTTGGACAGATCCCAGAACTCTTGGCTCCTTTGCCGGCGGTGTGGAAGTGCCATTCGGCATGCTCGTAGCAATTACCTCACAAGGAGTTGCGATTGAGCTCCTCTCAGGCGATAACAGCCATCCATTTCTCTCGGTTATCTCTACTTGTGAACGACTCACTCTTTCCTCTCTTCCATCCCAATTGCTACAGATTATCTGCTCCTCGGTCAAATACCTCTCGCTGCGCACAAAGCTCACGCGCTTAGGACGATCACGTGTCCATGTTCATCAATCTAGCCAGACGTTCATCCACGCGACTATACCAGATTGAAGGGTCGGACGGTGCGTTATTCTTTTATTCCACTTTCCTCAATCCCATACACACATTCTCATGATTGATATTTATTATCCTCTTCCCTCAGTTTCTCTTTTACCTACCGCTCGTGTTGTACACCTGCTGGTTGCGACGCCCTCTCGGACGACTCGGCCAACTCGGAGTGCACCTGGGATCGACACGCTGGAGGTCTGGTCAACCAAAAGCAGATGTTTAGCAGGGAATGTCATCTCCCTCTATTGTCTTTGTGCACTACCCAGTTGGTTTGGGTTTTACGAGTTGTTTAGCTTCTGGTACGGTCATTTTATTTTACCAGGGACTCTTAAATAGCATAATGTTTGTATTTCGTCTCCAGGGGCTCTGGTGACGCATGAGTACGCGTTACAGCCACCCCCGATCGCAGTATATAGTCCCTTGCAAATTGATACAGGGGATCATCTTCCTCTTTCCCCCATCATCTCTGTCCTAACCTGAGCTTTATCTTGTCCATCTTATCGAACACGAGAGGCCTAGAGACAGGTTTACGAGACAACGAGTCACTATCCCAAAGCTGAGTACCATTTTCTTATTTAGTCCACTACTGTTGTAAGCCTGCAGCCTAGGGTATATTCAGTGTTCACAACCTCCACCACTCAGGTCTACCCCCCGGACCAACACAACTTCTACTACAGCGGTATCGGAAGAGGCACTTGACGGGCTTGCTGAGATCCACGATTACATTTGACAGCAGTTGGGTGGATATGGCTTGGATATGGCAGCTAAGTATTTCGGGCAGCTCCGGACAGTATGGGCCAGAGTCTGTTCCTCAGATGTAAAGACAACCAGGAATGAGAGCAGGGGAAATCGATGAGTTGGACAAGCAATTGAAGAGAGCAGACTAGAAAGCAAAAGCAAAGACTCAGAGAAGCAAGGAGAAAGACCGAATGGGTGATTTGGTCCGAATTTAATCTGAATTGATCCGATTCGAGCAGCAACCTTCTCTTTCTTCAAGCCCTACTCCATTAAGTTCAACCAGCAGGACCGACTCTGTATTCAGGCGCTATTAGAAACCCACGGCGGCCCATCCTTCTTGATCTACCAGGGTCTTCCTGCAGACTTCGCCGAGGCCATGCTTGCAATACTACTTGGTCTCAAGGCCAGGACCCAGCAACCAATGGAAGCACGGATGGAAGCATTGCTTCCTGAAGACTATGAAAAATATCTTGTCCAGGACGCCAACTGGTGGGATCTACCGAAGTTCCCCAATTGAATGTGAGGTCTATCGGCGGCCTTTCAAGTCATCAGCTGGTTATTGCTCGGCTACCTCTCCGGGGCGAATGGCGCATCTGTTCGGCTTGGCTCTTAATACTCTAAGATTCTGCCAGTTCTATCCCCTCCTCCTGGACCACACTCCTCGCCCCGATGGTCTCCGACGTCTCCTCCGCGGATCTTGCATGTACTTCGTCCTATATGTCTCCTGCTCGGACCGTTCTAGATTTGTGGTCCCTCTTTCTCTTCCATCGGAGCTGAAAATCATGGTGCACACTGCAGTTCCTAGCTGCCACCGTGAGCTCCTCGTTAATTACCTTATTCGCCGCGCAGGTACAACGAATGACCAACGGTACCAGTCGCACATAGCACTTGATCTGATATGTATTCCTGCCTATCGCAAACGGCCGGGAAACCTCACCGTCGCGCTTCCCGCGCTATTCTTCCTCACAAGTCTCGTCACCGGTATGTAGTCTCATCACTGATATGCTTGTGCCGCTGGGCACCAGCTCGATTTTCCGGACATGGGGTCGATTTTCTTGTTCGACGGGGAACCGGGAACACTCTGTTCAGAAGAGCGATAGCCAGCCGACAAAATGACGACTCGTGGATGAGTCAAACTGGGACCACCACACCGTCCTTGTCTACGACGCCAAGTCGGCGCTGGTCCTCTATCATAGTTCCCCCTCCCCTGCGCTCCTCTCCTCCCTCCCGGCAACTGGTGTGCACGTCCGTCTTGCCTGTCTTTCCTCTTCGTCTCCTTCCTAAATTGGCATTTAACATCAACAACGTATCGGTGAATGAATCTCACCTCATCTCTAGATTCCCTTTTGTCTTGCAGATCACAGAGGAAATGCCGTACTGACACAAATTTCAGTGTGCGATCGGTAGCCTGGGAGGTATCTTTGAGTAGGGATCTTACATGCACCGCCCAAGGACACACTGAAACGCTGACTATGGGGCTGGCGGTGAAATAACCACAAACCAAACCTTGTAAATGAATACGCGGTTCGATAATGCGACTACAACAACTCAAACACTATAGTCCCCGTGCAAGTTCGGGGTTCCAATCCAGTATAGATTGTGGCAATTGAACTTTAGTTCTCTTTGGGAAGCAAGACTTTACAGGTCTACAAGTCGTATAGATAAAACTTGCTCAAATCCGTTCTAGGTGCAATCGCGGATAGACAGATGAGATTTTATGTTCAACGATTTTGTATGATGTGGGTCTAGGTTTGGAGATAGTACTCCGATGCGTAGTGCAAGTGATTCTTTATGAATCCCGATTTTAATAGTATCTGCGATTGCTAATCCTTGCGAGATTACAACCAATTGTCAAGTCCGATCTGTTTCCTTATATTCCACGCGTCCGTTCCATTTATCCAATATGTCCACGCGTCGTTTAAAAAAAAGATCCAAATCCAACACAGATAATATTCAAACAGGGAAAACAAACGAAACTTGGTATAGCTTCTGTGTGTCTCCGAATGAATGCCTACTCTACCGGTTAAGCGTGAAGTCTAGTAACTTCGCATCCAACAGGTGGGGTGAGATTCACTGGTGTTCCTCCCATAACCATCCACTTAAATACTTTACAGGATTCTAAATATAAACAAAACAGATACAAATGTGTAGTAGGGCTCAGGGTATATGACTAGTGGTATGGCAGCTGGCCGATGAGCTCCTGTCAGATATCACGTGATTAGTAAAATTGAGAGAGATTTATAAGAACATCAGCGAGCCGAGCTTAACAATGAGTCAAGATCTACATCACTTAGAATGATCGTGATGGGATATTGTTGATATGTCAACTTTTAGCCGGCCTCCTTGTCAGCGCTCCGTTACCCTCCTTGCTAACCACCCTCTCAAATGGTTCCGCCTTGAACCGCTTAAGTGATTTGTCTGAAAACCGTGATAGCCGTCGCTTCCCAGTACCCGAGTATGGTTTCTTAGTCAACTGGTAGATCAACCAAGTCCAGCCTCCTCTTGACTGTTCTGAAGACGTCAGATGATGCCCAACAACGATCCCTCTAGTTCAGAAGGATAATTCCTCGTAATACGCCCTTAGTCAGGGATGTGCAGTAGCCCCAATCCGTTTCCAGGATGGTAAGGCACTTTCCGTGATTGCTCCATTAGCGGCTTCCCACGTCAACCCTTTACCAGGATCATTGTCCAGCGCCTTTCTAATGGTTTGAGGCATATTATATCCCTTTTAGCTAACTGCCCAGGCCAGCATTAGACAGGTTGCGCAAAGCCGCATGCGGCTTGTTTTGTGCGCAAACTCGTCGCATGCGGCTTTTTCGCTTTTCGCTCTGGTGGTCTGGGGAATGTTGTTTAGTAATCATAGCGATGCTGGGGAGCAAAAGAGCATAACTCCGCAGGCGGCTTTAAAAGCCGCGTGCGGCTGTGGCGCAACCTGCCTATTAGCCCTTGTGAGATGACGTTGTAATGTAATGAAGTACATTATAGCACATTGCAATTCGAGCAGATTTGAATAAATGCCCAGGTGCCCAATACCAGGTCTGCCAACGCAAAATGACTGCAATGAATTGAATGACAGTCTTTGGTGAGCACCATCTTTCCCTCAATTTTTTTCTCTCTCACTCTCTGCATCCCCAGGCATATTCACGGTTACTTTCCCTGTTGTCTTCAGCTGTGTTCATCCACGAGCATAGTTCGACTTTCTTGGATTGCGTGACACAGTGACCTCTCAAGCAGTGATCAAGTATTTCCTTATGAGGTAGGTAAGTAGGTAGCATTACACGGCCGGTCCAAATAACGAACACCAATGACAAGAAGGGTGGAAGAGGACCCCTTACAATACCTTTGAACCCTAGGGCCCATGCCGGACAAAAAATTGACTTTTTGGCTCGAAAACCTAGGTTCTGGCCGGACAAAAACTGGGGTTTGAGGCTGGACAACCTAGGTCCTGTCTGAACAAAAAACTTGGAGTCTTTTCGATGTCCGGGCTAAAGTTTTCATCAAATTCAGCTGGAAATGATTTCTTCACCTCAAATTCAGGTTCAACTCGTGTGTCTTCTGCATAGAAGAGTAGTAAAGTTATACAAGGCAATTTAGGCAATTTTTGGGTCGTGAGAGCGGAAAATTACCCTTTTTGAAGCCTGGGCCACCAAGGAAAGTAACCATATTGCAATATGGTGGGCCGCTATCATGAGCCATGTTGCAATATTGTGGGAGTCTGGCCATCCGATGGCTGTCCACCCATAATGCAATGCGGCAGTCTGCCAGGAAATAAAAGAGGCAATAGCAGGGATTGAACACAAAACCCGGTGTTGGCTTAGGTAACAAACCCAAACCAACATCATAACCAACTGAGCTAAGAAGGAGTGGGGGGTAGTACAAGATATTGGGTATGTATTATGTTCACCCAAACACATAATTAGCCCTTCTACCATCTACACTGGCCCGCATAGGGCCCTGGTTAGGTTGGTTAGGGTTAGGGTTAGCTGGTTAGCTGGTTAGGCCCAGGGATCATTTAAGTTCTTAGGTTAGGTAGGTTAGGTTGGTTAGGGTTGGTTAGTGTTGGTTAGGTTTGGTTAGGTTGTTAGGGTTTAAAATACCCCCAAACACAGAATAAACAGTACCAAACAATTTTCGAAGACCTAGGGCAGCTTGCCTGCCCTAGGTATGGGTATGAGCAGTGCCAGGTAGGGTAAGCCCAGGCTTACCCTAGCTGGGAAGGACAATGTTTTTTATATAGGTTGTTTGGTGTAGTGGTTGTGAGCTCAGACAGATAGGCTTACATAATGTTACCTGAGGTCTGTGGTTCAAGCCTCCCTTTTGCCAGTTATTTCTTTTAATATTTGCAGAGGACCACCACAATGCAATGTAGCATGGACCTGGCCATATGGCCAGGGATCCACCACATTGCAATATGGCTCTGGATAGCGGCCTGCAACATTGCAATACAGGTACAGTCTCTACATCCTGGGCTAGGTCCCACCCAGACAAAAACAATGTGATCTTGAGGAAATCTGTCCGGACAAAAATTGAGGAATTTCGGAATTTCGGGCTCTAGCCTCCAGAGGGATTGTCAGGGGTTCTGGTGGAAGTGGAATTAATATTCGGTTAATTTAGCCGAGTAATGTTGCTGCGACTCCAAGTCAGCCACTTCAATTTATTGCAGATAACATCTGACTAAAGAGTATGACTCCAGTGATTATATATGAAGTATGTAGGGTCATAATGGGTGTATAACATATATGAGAGGTTCCAGCTGATACCGCACCATTCGTGAGAAGTATTGGATTTATTGATCGACTTGAGTCAAGTCAAGTCAATGATTTGGGCATTTCTCCACAACCAAACATCCAATCACCAAGACGTTTGGGTATATTATGGACCTATATGAGCCCTCTTTATTGGATATAAGATATCTACCTTTTGGGGGGCAAACAATGTGGCTATACACGAAGTTTGATTTGATCAACTCGGAGTCGCAGCAACATTATAGCCGAGTTCCATTAAATCAGACTGCGGGTGTTCCGGGGAGCACACCGATGGCTGTGTGGGCACATCAGATCCTGCTCTGTGGCCGGATGTCCCCGATCTTCACACATCAGTGAATACTTTGTTGAGATAACAATTCAAACCGTCTGCCACATTTGCGGTGCACCTCGGCAACGGCCGTACTTGGCTGCTGATGCCCGTTGCTCGAACTGGCATATTATCTTACAGTTCATTTCTTCCTCAGATTGTTGGTCAGAAGAATATTTTTCATAGTATAAAAGCATTCCATTATTTTTCATTCCACATTGAATTCTCATTCTTTCTCTCCACCAGCTTCGGCATGTCTGGGATTGGAATTTGCTGCTCTTTTGTCCACCCTGTCACCAGCATGTTTCTCCAGGCCGCTGAGCTTTCATTGACTGAGATCAAGTCTTACCGGAACTTTGTTTGCTTTGTTCCTTTCAACGAGTGCCTTGGGATATACTTCATATTGTATCGTATACTAAATACCTCGTA
The DNA here is from genome assembly GCA_029378375.1 of Mycena olivaceomarginata. Classification (NCBI taxonomy): domain Eukaryota; kingdom Fungi; phylum Basidiomycota; class Agaricomycetes; order Agaricales; family Mycenaceae; genus Mycena; species Mycena olivaceomarginata. Next base: position 210,084 of record JARKIC010000527.1, read on the forward strand.
TATTAGCGGAATGGAGCGTCGCAGAGCGAGCCGAAGCTAGAAGGCAATTGAGGTCACGAATGGAATGGAGCGAGGGCGGGAACGTGGCTGGGAAAGAAAGACCAAATTAAGGTGAATCAGATGGGCAAACATGTGCATCGTGATACGAGGCATCTGCTTAATATACGAAGTATTCTGTCCAGTTGTTCATTGTCTGCATTGACATCTAGGTGTTCACAGTGGCTCTCGGAAGCCCCGCTCATGACCCTTTTTTTTCGGTGGAAAACACGCTGTCCTGGATGACTTCATTGGGGTATCAGCTGTATGTGCTACAGGATGATTCTGTGGAATCTGCTGCCAGTGGCTCCCATCTACCAAAGAGCTCAAAGCCTATCGGAGTCTGGTAAACCATAGCCCGTGAATCATCAAATAGATATCATTGACATTAAAGCAAAAGATTCTCAGTGCAAGCTATCAAACCCATCCATTTTTCAGTTTGGAAAATTTCAATTCTTGGATCAATCCCCCTGTGTTTCAAGCACACATGGATTCTCGGTCAGAGCCTCACACCTTGCCAAGGAATCCACCCCAATCAGTTCTCATGCACCTTATTGTGCTTCGTCTTTGGTTTCAATCCCCGCATCCTGGGCCAGTGGTCGAAGTCGAGTCTCAGTCACTGTGTCTTCATAAGCCAGCTCGCTGGCTTCCTTCCATGGGTCATATAACCATGCCTTCTCATCTGTCTCCCATGCCAGTTCCCCTGTTTCTTTTCATGACTCTGAGGCGGCCTCCCATCCACTGAGTGCCATGTTGATGCATTTTACGACTCAGATTTGGAGCACAATTCAGCCCCAGTAAGGCTCGTCACAAGTGCAGGTCACCTGCAAGTGACCGCGGGTTGACCCATGGAAATACTTGCGGGAACCCGACTCGCGGGTTCGGGTACCTGTGGCCACAGGTTAGCCATGGATCCAAGTAGTGATTTTTGAAAAAAAAGTTATGCTCACAAGTTTTAAAAGTGCTCCCAAACTCATACTTTCAGCTGAAAAATAGCAAAAGATGAAAAACACCTATGAGTTGATACGTGGGAAACCCACGACCCACAAGTCAAGTACTCATAAATGCGGGTTGGCCACAGCTCTGAGTAGGGCTCTAGATGATGCAGGTACCCACAGTCACGGTGAAACAGTGCACTTCTTATATGACTAGGAATAGCTAATTGATAGGTATTGCGAACAAACACCCAAAACAACCAACCACAACCAATCTACCTCCAAAGATCTAAGTACTTCTCTTTGTGAGTTCAGGTCCGGGCTGTGGTATGCAACCAGCATGTTTGAACAAACACAAGTTTGATTGATAGGCTTCTAACAACACACTCTACAACGTACTAGCAATATGCAACCGCCAACAACAACACTGCTAGGAACCTAGGGATGGTCTGGGGGTGTGTTTATATGGGGTGGATACAAGATGGCTGGACCGCTAGGTCGAGAACACCAGGGCAGAGTATGTAGGTTTGTGAAAATCCTCGCTAAGGGAACCCCCAAAGACGACTGAGGCTAACAACAAGGGACTTCAATCCTCAAACAGCAAGAATCTCCTTGACCACCAACCTATTCCTTAACCAAGAACAGGAACCTTTCCGCTTTTATTGGCACTAGCTCACTACAAGCGTCCAGCTAGCGACCCAACACACTACGACAGAGCTTCCGTCTATATCGGGGTGAAGGCGAAGTAACTGATAAGTTATAGCCAAACTAGAGGTGGGGGCACCTAGTCCGTCTTCTTCTTAGTGGGCTCAAGCTAACACACAATCCACCTAGCAAGCGATCCAACACACTACGGCAGAGCTTCCGTCTTGTCGGGGTGAAGGTAAAGTCACTAGTGCAAACTGCAGCTGGGTCTGGAAGAGAACACCCTTGTTTTATATGTGAAGGTCTAAGACTAACAACACGAAACCCTCAACTTAGTCACTCGATGTTTCCAGAGTTGACAGTTTACTGATTCCAATATAAAGACTACTACAAGTGAAGTTCGGTATCAACCTCCACTAGTAGCCTGAGTCCACTAGCACCAGCTTCGTCCAAAGTCTGGGGCATAATGTTCTTAGACCCTAGCCTGTCCTGCACTCCCTTTTATACTACTAGGTTCGAGTTACATGTGAAAGGGAGCCGAATAATACAATAAGCAATATTAGATGATAAGAAATACGGTCAGCCAATGAGACGACTGCTGTTTGGTTTTGGGACTGGTTTGGTATATGCCAGGTCAGCCTCGCTGACCGGCTAGTGTTCAACCGTGGGTATATCAACTGATCCTCAGCCCTCTGTCTATGCTGAGCACCACTTCTGGACCAACTGGCGATGTAGCCGGTAGTCTAGGTCATCTCTCCTCTGTCAGAGCGTCGATCTATTACATCTAGGCGATGCAGCGTTGTGACCGACATCAAATGGCCATAGCTCATTGGTCAGGACGTCGATCAGACCTCCGGTCATCGGTACAGCCTGTATGATTGTCCCTAGCTCCATTCCAATAGCCTGCTTGCTATTCCCCTTCGCCCTAGCTGCCCAGATCGGGCACTCGCCTCGTGCTGCTTCATCTCGTGTGTCGTGGTAGGTCTTTGTTAAAGCCCTAGCCAGTCGCTAGTCGGGTTGTTCTGCCTATTGCCATCTAGTCGCTTATCTAGAGATTAGATAGTACCACCGGTTACCACGCCGAGCTTCCTAGCTCAAGATGTAGTCCCTTAGCTGCACTTCCATTGTAGATATCCGTCTGCTAGACCCTCGCTAGCTCCGTCCCAAGTCATCTCTGGACTACTAGAGTCTCCTAGGTCATGTCTCATGAATGTATAGGCAGTGGTTTAATCTCTGGGTGTTTGTACACTCTGCTAGCAGCTAGCGCATCACACTAGTGTAGCCTCATGCTACAGTTAGCAGTAGGGCTCGCTCTGACTCTCCTTTATATCACCTAACAAGTGATCTGCGTACTAGCTAGGATGCTAGTAACAACGGAAGTGCTAGTTGCTTCCAGTTGTATAAAATACTGGTGATAGGAAATTGCAAAATTAGCCCTAGATGCCGCGCATTTTATGTTATGCAGTTTCATCTCCCCTTCACTAAATCTCGACTGTCCCCGGCCATTGTGCAGTGCCATTCACTTTGCAATGTTTAGTGGTCCTTCGGATGATATCTCTGCCAGAACATTAAAATATGTTAGTGCCTATGTTATTTGACGCCATTCATTGATCCAACCCCCTAGGACCCATTCTTGTCTCTCGAGGTATCTCTCGTGTCCTAGCTAGTTCAAATCCCCAAACACACATCTGATCTAGATCCTAATTTTGACACCCTAGGACCCACAGATTTGCAATCATAAACACCGATCATTGTTCTAGTAACAACCAGTACAGCTAGGAGCTTTGTCCCATACTGCCCCTGTCTTTTACTTCACTTTGACCCGTTCCTAGCGCACCTAGTACTCTGCTCAACATTCCTAGGGTTGCTCGCCTACTTTCTTAGAGTTTGAGGCCGTGCCAACTCTAAATAAGGTTTACTATTTCCTTATAAGGCTTAGTCCGTGTCAGTGCTTCTTTTTCAGAGACGTCCACCACTAATGTTTTGCCTTTATTCCAGGGCCTCGAGTTCGCCGCCTGCCGTGCATTTCATGACTCAGGGAAAGCCGGGAGTTAAGGTGCAGTGAAATTTTTTATTTTCCCACTCAACTCTTGTTTCCCGCTTTCATCTGCTCGTGTTCTCAACTGGCCACCAGGTGTCTTATCTTGTTCCACCACACATGCCACTGCGCACTCGTAGCTCTGCCAATAAACATTCTCCAGCACCCGACACCGAGTCCAGTCCAATGGCCAAATCCAAAACCCATTCGAAAAGGAAGGCATCTAGCCCCGCTTCCACTGCTGTGGACGACACCCTCCCAAAGTGTCTCGTCCCTGGTTGCACTATGCTGTTCACTGAGCCTGGCGCCCTCACCTGGTTGCACTTCGATAATCATGAATGTCGACAATTCTGCCGCTTATTCGACGCTACGGAGGTTGCACAGATGGAGGACTGTATGATCATGGCTATCACTCGTGAGGCCGCTGATTGATGTGCTCAGAACCTATATAAGAAACACAAATAACCCCACTTGACTCAAGAGTGGCACAGAAACAGTCCAGAGATTGTTCCAACAACCAACCAACAAATCAAACAGCAATATATGCACGTTTCCAAAGATCCCGACGAGTTACAGCCCCTAGTGCAGGGCCTTGTAAAGGTTGCAGGGAGAGGTTTCGTATCTCAAAGAGACAATAGAGCAAGCTGCGTAGAACGTGTTTCTAGACACAGTGGAAACATTGTTTCCAAACAAAGTAGATTTATAGCTTCGCAGAGAAGTGTGTGTGTGTGTCCAAGCGACAGAGAAACAAGTTTAAAGTAGTCCCGTGGACTCAAGTAAGGCCCCTAGTTTATAGGCCAAGAATGTTCACAGAGCTTTCCCTAAAGAGGTACTTTCTGAGCAACACCAGCAGTCACGTTTCCAAAGTTTTCCCTAAACAGTACTTTCTGAAACCCGCTCCACAAACAACAACAATAATGTTTCTTTCAACAGAGTCCCAGTTCAAACAGATTCACAGAGTTCAGACGGTTTCCAGGCAAAGCCCAAGTGTGTTTCCAGGATAATACATGATTCAGAAACAATTAAGATTTCGACTAATAGTGCTACTCTATAAGAGTGCGTTCGCCGAGGATCCAGATCAACCCAATGCACAAGCATATAGCCTACTAGTTCGGGGGAAGATGCTGTGTCCATCGTAGAAACACCCTCGGATACTTATACAACCGCCAAGACACTGTTACAAAGCCCAAAACACAATCCCAATGAGTCAAAAGTCCGTTTATCCGCCTCTTTAACCGTGTTTCCGTCAGTTGTTCTTCCGAGTGTCGCCTCCCATTGGTCCCCCACTGCGAGCATGCCAAGTTTCCTTGCCAATTACGAGGCAGGAACCCGTCAGCAGCACCCCTGTATTATTCAGAGGGTGTGTCGATCACCAATAGATCAGCACTGCATCTCGTTTGACCTGTTTCTGCTTTAACTCAACTCTCCCCTTGGTTCCAAGTGCGGAACTTGATAATACTCCTTTGTAGGTCTCGGTAGATACCCGTTTCTCTAGGGTTTCCCAGAAAGGGTTCTTGAGAAAGAACCTTGGAACACCTTTATAGTTGTGATCCGGATCCTCGGAATAGCTGACCACCTGTTTCGCTGTATCCGCATTCGATGGAAACCAGCAACTCTGGCAACCGAAACACTTGTGACACAGTGCATCTCCTCAGCGTCTCAACACAACACAACACATTGCCCAACTCCCGTTCCTTTGACCCGTTTCCGTTGCTTAAGTGGATGTTGGAAACAAGTCAAAAAAAGTTCCTTGACTTATTAATTGGCTACACGTTTCCCTTATGGTTTTCAGGGCGAGACTAGCCAACGGCTAATTCCTTAGAATGTCCACCCATTTCTCTGTGGTTCGCCCAACAGCTACCAGGAACCAGTACTGTTGCATAGAAACAACAGTTTCAGCAATGAGCACGATCAGAAACACGCAAAATTACGTGTATCTAACCATGGCCCAGTTACTGGCTTATCACCGCACCATATTTTGTGCGTGCCCTCTTTTTCCTCTTTTTCTAATTTCTGACTTGGTTTTCAGCGCAATTTTCACGAGCGCTTTCCCGACACCACTGCAGAGCTGGAAATGTTCTTGTGGTCGGTCATTGCTGCTGCTACTCCTCTTGTCCAAAGCTCCCCCGACGCCTTTTCGATCAACCCTTCCATCGAGTCAACCGAGGACAACCCATACCCTATTGACGAATTTTACTGCATGCCGCTGCTATGGGTTCGTCCGACTGGCCCTCGTTGTGCCTTAGTTGTACGTGCCCTTCCCTACTCCTAGGAGCTGTACATTGACGGTTTTCTCTAGCTTTCTGCCTACAGTGCCGATGCCACCGCATTCAATTCTGATTTCCAAATTCCGCATGTCATACCCATGCTGACGGTCTACTCGCTACCCAATTCCAACAAGGAGGAGGAGGCGGACTGGAAGGTAGGGGATGCAGAGGAAGCTCGGTGGAACGAGTCAGTTTCTGAGTCGTGCGCTCCACACCCCGGCACTACCACTTGTTGATAGGCATGTACCAAAACATGCATGAAAACACCAGTTTTTATTTCATTTTGAACCTATTAGCGGGCAGAAGTGAGGCATTAGATTATGAGCGTACACCCTCCCTGGGGTGGTAGGCTACACTACTGATGGCCGAAAGTCAGTGTAACAAACCAACTATGAAGGATTGAGTAGACTTGACAAGGCAGCCCAAAAGGCTGTTACGTCCTGACTATGGTATTCTACACTGAGCTATAGATGGTGGTGGTAAGCCATTATCTTATGCGCTGGAGGTGAAACATCAGGGAACTACTCAGAATTATTGACTTGCCACCTCAATGGCCTCTGAATAGTCTGATGACTATTAAAACAAGATATACGAAGTCAGGATTGGTACAACCACATTAGGGCCGGCAGGGATATAGCGCTGAAACGCTGACTATGGGGCTAGCAGTGAAATAACCACAAAATAAACCTTGTAAATGAATACACGGTTCGATAATGCGACTACAACAACTCAAACACTATAGTCCTTGTGCAAGTTCGGGGTTCCAATCCAGTATAGATTGTGGCAATTTGAACTTGAGTTCTCTTTAAGAAGCAAGACTTTACAGGTCTACAAGTCGTATAGATAAAACTTGCTCGAATCTGTTCTAGGCACAATTGCGATAGACAGACAAGATTTTATGTTCAACGGTTTTGTATGATGTGGGTCTGGGTTTGGAGATAGTACTCCGATGCTTAATGCAAGTGATTCTTATGAATCCCGTTTCCAAATAGTATCCGCGATTGCTAATCCTTGCGAGATTACAACCAAATTGTCAAGTCCAATTCGTTTCCTTATATTCCACGCGTCCGTTCCGTTTATCCAATATGTCCACGCGTCGTTTATAAAGATCCAAATCCAACACAGATAATATTCAAACAGGGAAAACAAAAGAAACTTGGTATAGCTTCTGGGTGTCTCCGAATGAATGACTACTCTACCAGTTAAGCGTGAAGTCTAGTAACTTCGCATCCAACAGGTGGGGTGAGATTCACTGGTATTCCTCCCATAACCATCCACTTAAATATGTTACAGGATTCTAAATATAAACGAGACTGATACAAACGAGCAATAGGGTTCAGGGTATATGACTAGTGGTATGGCAGCTAGCCGATGAACTCCTGTCAGATATCAAGCGATGAGTAAAATTGAGAGAGATTTATAAGGAACATCAACGAGCCGAGCTTAACGATGAGTCAAGATCTACATCGCTTAGAACGATCGTGATGGGATATTGTTGATATGTCAACTTTTAGCCGACCTCCTCGTCAGCACTCTGTTACCCTCCTTGGTAACCACCCGCTCAAATAGTTCCGCCTTGAACCACTTAAGTGATTTGTCTGAAAATTGTGATAGCCGCCGCTTCCCAGTACCCGAGTACGGTTTCTTAGTCAACTGGTAGATCGACCAAGGCCAGTCCTCTCCTGGCAGTTCTGGAGACGTCAGACGATGCCCAACAATGATCCCTCTGGTTCAGAAGGATGTTCCCTCTTAATATGCCCTTAGTCAGGGATGTGCAGTAGCCCCAATCCGTTTCCAGGATGGTAAGGCACTTTCCGCAATTGCTCCATTAGCGACTTCCCACTTCAACCCTTTACCAGGATTGTCGTCCAGCGCCTTTCTAATGGTTCGTGACACATTATATCCCTTTTAGCTAACTGCTCAGGCCAGCAATAGCCCTTGTGAGATGACGTTGTAATGTAATGAAGTACATTATAGTATGTTGCAACTCGAGCAGATTTGAATAAATGCCCGGGTGCCCCAATACCAGGTCTGTCAGCGCCGCACCATTTTGTGTATGAGACCAACTGATTAGATTGGGATGAAGACATGTTACTGAGTTAACCATCACTGTGGTTACTCGAGCAGATCTGACCGTTAGAAAGATGTGGGCCTCGCATCAAGGATTTACTGATAGGATTGATGAGGATCGACACCATAGAATAGCGCCGCGCTATATTTCACTGGTCACTATACTGGTCTGCCAGTATAGTGCTGCGCTATCTTGGCAATCTGCTTGATATTTACTATGAGTTCCACTGAGCTTGTGAAGTGCAGGACTGATAGAGAAATTGAATAGAACTTGACTAAGACTGATTTGACTAGTCAGCAATGACCAACTTGCTCAGTCAGAAAGATGGAAACCAAGACAACTAAGCATGTCTTATGGCGTGCTAGAGAAATACATGTGGACTAGCCCCGGTAGCAGGCCATAATACCCATGGTTGAGAATGTCTTCTACGCCATTGGCCATTTACTACTCGGGCTCCCACCCTTTATTGTTCCTATTCATTCCATCTATCTCCTTTACTTCTCTCTGAAATGTATAAAAGCCAGCTGTGTACTCTGTATTAGCCAGTAAACTATCCACCCAGATATATGGGCAATATAGTAGACTCTAGATTTGTTTGGAAAGATATCAGAGATTTGAAGACGCACAGATAAAGATTGTAAGACACGGGACATTGACGGGACAATACCATTGCCCAGATATAAGTGTTATGCATTCAACCTTGGTGGAGAGACCCGCTAGACTTAGGTTTCACGCAATTCAATTGTGAAGAACCAGTTTAGAATGTAAACTCACGCCTCGAACTAGAGTGGCTGCCAGCAGTGTAAGCGTGAGCACACTAGCCCCACCCTCACCATCTGCGTAACTGCACCTGCTTGTTGATTGCCTCCATTCTCGCAAGAGAGTTATGAGTCAAGTGTCCGTCCGCCGAAAGTCTGCCTACCTATTCTGCTTCTTGGCTAGCTGCCAGTTAGTGCTAGGGACTGAGGCTCACAAGGAAACTGAAGACTTTGGACAAAGTCAAGGGTTTACTTGAGTCTTGATATACTGTTGGTGTGAAGTCCCTGCTACCCCTGCATAACCGTACTCAGACCGCATAGTTTGCTATTGAAACAAAGCCTTATTCCTCCATTGCACACCCTCTTGACGGGTGATACATACCCTACCTCCCCGAACATACACACACGAGTATTAGGATTGGATTCGTGTTTTGTTTTGATTTTGGTTGGATTGTGATTAGTGACTAGCCCGCTTCACTCTCTAGTTGATTTCATTAGATTTCACGGCCGCACCCTAGTGCACCGTTTCATCGTCCTATCCAAAAGACCCAACCAGCTCCTTCGTCTCTGGTGAAGTCTGAGGGCGCCTCCAAGTCTGCCAGCACTTCCACGTCCAAGCCCAGGGGCACCATCCATGTCAAGAAGGAGGGTGCCGCCAGTGGCAAGACCCCAGCAACGCCTACTGCGCTGAGCCACCCCACGCCCAAGGCGACCTACCACAGTGCCCCTTCGTCTGTTGCCGCGTCACCGACTCCTGATGCAAAGCACTTATTCAACGACGAGTGCCTGCCAGATTCTTCCAGCAAGACTTCCCACCAACATCCTCAGGTGGAACTGCATACCCAAAGTAGGCCGCCTTCAGTGGAGACCGAGCAACTCGAGCAGAAGTCTTCCAAGGTACGATTTATGACTACCCATCTTGCCTGCCTAACTCCTTGTTCTTTTTACAGTGCGGCTGAGACCCCAACACCAACTCCTCCCGCAAGGCCGCGAAGGTGCATGCTGCTGCTCTTCCACCCGCTGGGGAGCGCCCCATGCGTGACGTTGGTGCGTCCTCTACCCTCTCTCCTTTTCTTAGTGCTGATTTAAACAACACTAGATCCTGCTACCCATCTCGAGGTGGTCCCACACGACGCTGTGGCAGAACTCACCAACGGTTCCTTGTCCAACTGCGAGCACACCATGTTCCCTTGCCAATTACGAGGCAGGAACCCGTCAGCAGCACCCCTGTATTATTCAGAGGGTGTGTCGATCACCAATAGATCGGCACTGTATCTCGTTCGACCAGTTTCTGCTTCAACTCAAGTTTCCCCTTGGTTCCAAGCACAGAACTTGATAATACTCCTTTGTAGGTCTTGGTAGATACCCGTTTCTCTAGGGTTTCCCAGAAAGGGTTCTCGAGAAAGAACCCTGGAACACCTTTAGAGTTGTGATCCGGATCCTCAGAATAGCCGACCACCTGTTTCGGTGTATCCGCATTCAATGGAAACCGGCAACTCTGGCAACCGAAACACTTGTGACCAAACACGTCTCCCTTAGCGTCTCAACACAACACAACACATTGCCCAACTCCCATTCCTTTGACCCGTTTCCGTTGCTTAAGTGGATGTTGGAAACAAGTCAAAAGAAGTTCCTTGACTTATCATTTGGCTGCACGTTTCCCTTACAGTTTTCAGGGCGAGACTAGCCAATGGACGTTCTAATTCCTTAGAACATCCACCCATTTCTCTGTGGTTCGCCCAACAGCTACCAGGAACCAGTACTGTTGCATAGAAACAACAGTTTCAGCAATGAGCACGATCAGAAACACACAAAATTACGTGTATCTAACCATGGCCCAATTACAGGCTTATCACCGCCCACAACTTCGACTGTCTCTGTACCAAGGTTGTGGTGCTGTTCAACCACCCATCTTCTGTCCTGCCCTTGTTGCACCTCGAACAGATGTTCGAGGACCCTGAGGACATCCAGATGCTGCATGTGTTGTCTGGCCGCGCCACGGAGGCGTCTTCCAGGAAGGCTTTGGAGGCCTCGTATCGCCACGAACGGCCGGTGACCACCTCTGGTCCAGACTCGAACAGGCTCACCTACTATGCCCGTCACCACTGCGATGCCTTCGTGCGCCATTCGACGATGTCCGCCCTCTGCGGGTCCGAGCACCTTTCGCCCAAATCTTCACCAACACCGCTGGTGCTTCTCTCTCCGACATCGACCGTGCCTCCTCACCAGACGACGAGTCCATGGTTCCCAAGCAGAAACCCGCGACTTCTTCTGTGCAGCGCACCTCGCACGTCCATTTCGAGCAGCCGCCTATCACTACGATGTCTGTGGCTTCCAACTCGCCGCCTCCGTCACCAGACGGCTTGCCTTCTGGCAATCTGGTTGCGCCTCACACCCCGGTTGGACTGTGCCAGTCTTGCGCCCACAAGTATCCCGCGATGCCCGCCCACAAGCGAGCTACTGGAGACGCCCAGCCCATGGAAGGAGTCATCGGTGGGGAGGGGTCTCATGCTGTGTCGGTTTGACGGTTTTGTATTTGTGCACTATGCGGGCTTCATGCCCAGGATTTTTTTTTTCTTTTTCTTTTTGAACTACCACTACTGCGCATTGGGCCAAAGTGCCCTTGTACAATTTTACATACTTGCTAGCCCTCATCGGTGTTCCTAGACTACCTTGTAATAGCTAGAATGAACACCAACATTTCTTGGATTTTTATTGTGTGAACCTAGCGAAGATTTTTAAGTGAACTCGAAGTCCGACTTGGTGAATTCTCGCCTAGGTGTGTGTCATCAACATTAGTCATTCGTGATCCGATCACTAGGACAATTTTTGTCTCATCGATACTAAGTCTTTTTACTGTAGCACTCAATGCTTGTCCTAGTTGTATCTAGACTCATAAATAAATTTTGCTTTCTTCTTAAGAATAGAGCTAGGCTTATTATTGTGTCTTCATCACATGAAACAACATTGTTTCGCATGCCATCACATTTTACCAATCCCTAGCGGGGGGTTTCCCTGATAGGCTCTACCAGATGATACTAACCTATCTTCAATGGCCTCATAGATTCGACGTGTTCTGTCGGCACCACACGGTCAGTCTGCTCTCGCACTCAATGCTAACTTACTGGTAGTATTGTTCTCATTAAAGCCTTCGTCTGCAGGTGTCTCATGTTTTTTTACCAGATTAATAGTAACCAATTCTCAATAGCCTCATAGATTCCATACGTTTTGTCGATGTTTCATGGCCTGGCTATTCCTACCCCGCAATTTACATTGCAGTCTCCAAGGTCCCATGTGCGAAGTGAGCAGATGATAGTTAATATTTATTCGCACTCAGTGCTATTGTATCGGCAGGTTTACAGTGTTATACTCTTGATGGCCTTCATCTGCTTTCTGGTATGTTTTGCCCCCGAGTTTTCACTGCGCTCCAGTCAGTTTTCCTTCAATTTCCCTGGCCGATATTATTTTAAGGGGTGGTAAGTACTTCTTTTCCATGTCATCTGTAATCATGATATCAGTCACTGATATTTGCCGCCCGCCGTATAGTAACCTAATTGCGGCCCTGAAACAACTGTTAGCGCATTGCAGTCAAACTTGATTTATTGCACAGATCTTTCTATGTAGATACCTCGGGTCACCGGCGAATAAATTTTCTTTGTGATAATGCTTTCAAGTTCTCCGACCGACCCAAGGCCCATCATATATCTCAGTCATTTAGCCTGTGGTATTTTTAAATGATGATCGCTTGCCAAACACGCTGCAGTCTGCACTTCTGCCGGAGCAAAGCAAAGGCATATCTTTTAACCACTAAGCAAACCGCCGGTGTCACATCACGCTTACCCTGGGGGAAGCGTGACTAAGAGCCCCGTGGGAAACAGGTACCTGACCCGCGGGTCAACCCGCAGGTATTCCCATGGGTCAACCTGCAGGTACTCGCGGGTGACCTGGACTCGTGACTGATCACAGTCTGACTACTCAAGGGCGTACAAGATGAGCCACCGCTTCGCTCCGGCAATAGGAAGGATCGCAAGAAAAGATTCATAGAAATCAAATCCATTATCAACATACAATACAATCAGAAATGAAAAAGGACAGCGAACAATACTAGGAATCAAAATCATTAACTTGTGGGGAGTTGTAAGAAATATCAAGGGGAAGACAGTGAGAGAGGAGCTATGTAGTCAATCGAGAATATCCAGAAATTAACCGATAAGGTAGCAAAGCCAAGGAACCAATAGAGAGACCAGATAATCGAGGACAAATTGAGCAGAATGCTTTGATCAAAACAGGAGACTCGGAATGTTAAATCCTTGCATTTGATTCATCTGAGAAGTTGCAGCAGGAAATTTGCACCAGGCAGAAACGGCGGAAAGATTCAGGCAGGATATGAAGGTTTGAATTTGATCCAAGAGTTATTCACAGCCAAGGTGAGCAACCGAACACGAACAAACCACAAATCCTGACGGAAATAAGCGGGAAAGGCAGAGTCGCAGGGTAGAGGTTGCAGGGTAGAGCGAGTGGAAGCAACATGGTATGCATTGGGGAGTTTCAGAACCTAGATGAAGAGGAGGGGGCCAGAAACCAGCAGAAACAACACGGCCGGCACGAGATTCGACATTGAGAGCACAGCAGTTGCAGACCAATGGATTTTGAGGTTGGTCGTGCGGATGCCCAGAAGTAGCAGTTTTTGAGTTGAACCCAAGTGGAGGAATACCCCTCGCAGCACCGGTAATCACGTGTCCAGACATCAGACCAAAATTAAAGACTTTGAGGATGAGCGAAGTGGGCGAAATATTTCTATTCACACCGCATTTATATGTCAAGAATTCGTTTCCAACCTGTTGCTTGTTCCCACTTGCCCACTGCTTGTTCTTCGCTTGCCTGCTGATTGTTCCCCGCTTTCCCGCTTCTTATGCCCCACATTCCCTCTGCTTGATCTGTCTTGCCCGTTTGTTCCTCTCTTTGTTGTCATTTTTTTTTAGCGCTGAACTGTCTTCACGTCTTGGCATCAATTGCCGCCGGTGCCGCTGCGGCATGTTGTGTCATGTAGCACGACCGCATGGGTGGGCATGGGTATCTCCGTGATTGACATCTATGTTCACCATTATATTCTCTCTCTTTATAAAATCATCTGTGTCCAAGCCTTCTCATGCCCTCTTTTGGTTCATCACGCCCAAATCTTTGGCACATTAATTAACCGTTCTTTAAGATTTTGCTCGTTCGGTGGTGCCCATCACGTTGCATATGTTGGGTTTCTTCTCCATAAGGCTTAATTAGCCTGTTTTTGTTCTTCACAGTGCCCTTATGATCTACTACGGACTGTCAAATTCCTCTTTTTCTGAGCTACCCAAATTAGGCCTCTCTTGGCTTGCGAGCCAGCTGCGACCTTTACACCCACGCCGGCGTTACATACCTCAAAAGAGCCCTCTTTATCGCAATACTTCTTCCTTCCTTCCCCTCTCCATGGCCACCCCAATCATCCCTCGCTGCAACCTTAATTCTCGCTTTTTAGTGTCTGTTCTTCGCTCAAACCGCTGCTCTCAGGTTCTCGATGGATAGATCAAGCCTACCGCCAGATCCCACTGGTCAAGAGCATCAAGAGCATGTAAGCCCAACCCTCTTTCAGACCCAAAGTCTCGCTGCCTGAAGCTGTATTGAATGTCAATTCCGTGGTTCAAGATGTCGTTCAAGGGTTGTCCGGCTATTCGCTTTGGAAGACCGCAAGTATCAACGAACCTCCTTGCGCCCCACTTGCTGATCGTCAAAGATTGTTGTTTTCGACCTCCCAGAGTCGGTCAACATCCGCTCAAAAGGCGCTGTGCTTCTTTCTTACACCCCCAACTTCTTTTCCCCGTCTGGCGGCTGTTACTCTACCCCATCCCCAGTACGCGCACTGCTCTTCTGGCTGCCTGAAAACCAACTATCATCCTCAACAAACACAATGTTTCCTGCATCTCTGTGTCATGGGCTCGCTCAGCTTCGGCACACTGATGCGGTGTTCCACAGCCGTCGCTCTGTAGCCAACATGTCTGAACATCAAGCCCAAGGCCACTGCGACTTACAGGTCTTTGCGGTACAACAGGTGCAGATCCTGGTCCCGAATAGAATGCCCGGGGACACGACATTGACGGCGGGTCATCACTTCTGATTGGCGGTCAGTTAAACAGTTGATGCGGTCTCGAATCCTCATCGATGCCTCATCGTTTCCCTCGTCTTTATTCTCATTTGATTCGTGTTTCAAATCCGCCGCGAACAGTCTCCTCAGAATTCCTAATCCCATACTTCATAAAATCTCTTTTTTTCACTCATTCTAGGTGAAAATACATGGAAAATATGAGATAGGATGCATCTGGTCAATATAAGTATACATTACATCCGGGAAAATGGCCTGAGATGCGATATCCAGACAGATATTGGATAGTGGGCATCCAAGAAGGTCCTCAATGCTGTTTAGCAAAGAAAAGCATGGTTAGCAAAGAAGACTTCTGTCGAGGATGGCCTGTGGGCATATTCTGAAGAACACAAAGATGTGGCCTTGCGCGCATTTATCAGGGGAAGAAAATGAGCCTATCGGGGGAAGAATTGAGCAAAATTCGAGTCTGCGGCAGCCGTTCAACCAACCACTGATCAAATGTGATCTATTGCGGAATTTCTGTGTCGAGTCGAGGTTTCCGGGTTAGAAGAACGAATCTGAGGTTGCGGTTCGCTTTTCATTTGAACGCGGAGAGATTGAGCCTATAATCAAGGAAAGGGGCGAAGAACTGAGGGCAGAACAGCTGTTCTAGTGGAAAATTCTCAGAAAAGTCACCAAGAATCTGATTTCATGGCTCAAGAACCAGCTCTCAATGCAAGACGGGAAATCGGAAGGTATATTGTGTGCGTACTTTAACCACGGAGAGATTGAGCCTATACTCAAGGAAAAAGGCAAAGAACTGAGGGCAGAACGGCTGTTCTAGTGGGAAATTCTCAGAAAAGTCGCCAAAAATCTGATTTCATGGCTCAAGAAGCAGCTTTAAATGCAAGACAGGGAATCTAAAGGGGTCATTTTGTGCGCATTTTAAATGCGCTTCGAATGAGCCCACCTATAAGGCTCACGGATGAGAATTGAGGCCGCAACGAGTGTCCTAGTCGCGGGGATCACAAAATGCCCAAAAAGGAAGGAAAAGCGGTCCACGCCTGTTGTACCGCAAAGAGCTGTAATCTATAATTCTGGCAGCTCGGATCAACATCACCTCACTTCACTTCACTTCACTTCACTCTCTTTATAAAATTAAGCCTCTCTGTCTGTCTGAAGCCGTATCTCCATTTGTAAACTTCTGTGGTCATCTGACATGCATCACTTATTTATAAAGTGGCAGCCGGCGCGAAGCGCCGGCGAGCGCTTGTTCTTATTTTAGTTACATCCAGCAGGTGGGAGCCGGCGCAAAGCGCCGGCGACCGCTTGTATATTATAGAGATGTGTCTGCACGCATAAATATAGTGTGGACTCGCATAATTATCTTGCTTTACGTTTCACAATTCCTATGTACAATTCCGAGTATCAAAGCCCAAAAATAAAGAAACAGAAAAGAGTGAAACCTATATTTGGAGCGCGACATTATCGTGTTCTTTCTGGGAAGCCTCGTCCTCTGATGTTGTAGGTTGGTTGTGGTTGTCACGTGAGCACGCTGCCGCGTCTTGCTTCACGCTAATCGTCTTGCCCCACTTATCGGACGAATGTGGCGAATCTGTGGTGCAGGAACTCGATGGGGCGGTCAGATTCAAAGTTGGAAGTGTAAGCTGAGAAGGAGGAGATGATGATGATGATGATGATGGTTGTGGTGATGAATTTGGATATAGAGAGCGGATTGCACGAAGTAATGACTAGAATAAAAATCAAATTCAGTTATCTGGGTTTATTTTCGAAAGCAAGAATACGTACGGGGTCTGTGCTAGCGAGAAGGGCGTATAGAAGGGGGCGCAGCGTGGTGATCATCGTATCTGGTTTGATAGATGAGATACAGTAAAATGCAGAGAGATAAGGGAACGGACCCAATATTCGCAGTTTGAAGCTCTGAAGAGGCAAAGTTAGTGTGTGTTGATGTTGATTGTACATGATAGGCGCACGAGATCAGTCATCGACTGTACGTGTAAAACGTTGTAGACACCAAAACTGCAAGCCGTGACGCTGAAGAAGCAAGAGAAAATCGGATACAATCCTAAATGAGCAAGTCAAAACGGAGTAAGGATCCCCAGAAACCTTACTTACCGATACGTAGGATCATCGGACGATACCGCACAATAGGATGTGCAGGACGGCTCGACTCTAACGTCATGCAGGCAGTAGCGCCGCGAGACAAGGCGTCTGCCGGAGATGTTGTATTCTTGCCTGCCGAGCGAGTTCGAGTAAGCTCTAAGAACCAACGGAATGATGATTAGAAAAAAGACCTCATGCCGTATCATAAAGATAACGATGATTAAGAAGGAGATGATCTCCACGGTTGACATTAAGACCATCCACACTGATTGTGCACCCACCAGCCAGCGTAGCTGGCTCGATGGTGAAGGATCTCGGAACCAACAGGTCCCGTTCACGGCGTACCAACTATAAACTAATGTCAATGACGGTAACTTTGAAATTTGAGTAATTCTTACCCAAGTTTGCCATATGCCAAGGGTGGGATATTGCATGCTAAGCACAAGATCACCGAACCGATAACATAGAATTTCTCCATTTTGTTCCCATTTACACCGAACACAATAACAAGTCTATAAATGCGTCACGGATGAGGAGGGAAAGACGAAGGAGGCACGACGAACGGCAGATTGAGTGCTATGCAGCAGAACATACACGCCGAGAACATAGGCCCCACCTAATATGAAGACAATGTGTGAAATCGAATTCGGAGAGAAGCGCCGAATGGCACGCACCACACCTACGAAGGCAAAAAACATGCAGCTCACACCTTCCTTCCTTTCTTTGGTGAACATGAGCGACCCAAGGGCACCACTAAAGAGGACGGCGTCAGGGCGAGCATACGGGATGGTATCCCACGACTACTTTGCTACTAGCGCATATGTGAGTAGTCGGAAGCTGACGCGATTGAGGTAGGGTCGAGAGCAATTATTCCAGCGTAGGTACGCTATGGTTATGAGGAGCAATACGCTCAGTGCGACCCCGGGTATGGAGACACCGAAAGTGACATCTCTGCAAAGCGAGGGCAAAATCAGTAAGAAAAAGTATAAAGAAAATCCACAGAAGATATGACGCACGCTATAAGCGCTAGCAAGTGCTCATGGCCGGAAGACATTGAAGAAGCAAAAGAAGGAACCTGGGATATTAAGACCTTGAAGAAAAGGAGCCGTGTATAGATCATACCCGCAAACCCAAATCATCTCATTTTAACTGCGAGATATTGCACGATCAGACATGTCCGCAGTCTACCGACCAATCGCTTATCTCCCGAGTACCTGGGAGAGCACCCCTGACAAGAATGGAGTTTCTTGACAGTTGACGGCGACAGCATTTGAGGCTCGGTGTTTGCCGGATTTCGATACATTCGGAGCAAATCGGCAATGTATTTCACCAATTTGTTACCAGCCAATAAATCGGCCTTGCTTCTCCTTGGAGGATTTGTATTGGTGTACGTATTCAATTGCGAGCGGCGGACAAAGTCTTTCCACCCAGGCAACTCGAACTTTTTTCTCAGGATAAACAATCGCGCTGAGCCCGAATAATATTGTACTATTCCAGGGATAGATTCGTGCTCTGTAACCAGTTTCTTATATTCAGTTGGCGATGGGGTGTGCACTGTTTCTATTTTTTCTTATTGAACTTGATTCGTCTTCGAGTTGAATTCTGCCGGAGTGAAGGTTACATAAACATGTTCGCGGGTTCTCGATAGATATGGTGTTAGAAATCACTTGGAAATCACCAAAGCGAATCGGGCGGAGCCTCTGAGAACTATTTGATGACCTAGACCCTGACCTCTGACGCTGTGTCTCGGCATTCACCGATGTCCCTGCGCTTGCTTTATGATCGCCGTCGGCTCCCAATTGCCAAGACCTCCATTTTGCCTCCGTTACGACATCCGGCCGATACAGCATGAACGGTCCTTCAATTCGAGTCGTAGTTCGATTGGTCTAATTAGATCCCATCAAATTATGGCACTCTAGTCCTTTTCTGGTGATGTCCGCCGGGTGTCACGGGTAATTCCTGCCGCTCCTGTGCGCGGTTGATAGCAAGGCAAGCCGACACATAGCAGAGGCGGGTTCGATGTTTCCTACTGTATGAGCTCTTGCAGCCAATTTCAAGGATTGTTTCTGCCTTACATTAGTGTTTTTCAGGGTAATCATGAATCAAAAACTGAAGAGCAGATAACGTCCCTCGGGGACCGCCTTGAACGGCAGGGTCGAGAAGATTTTGAGGATAGCGGTGCTAAGAGTAGTCTAAGACGAGGAGGTGGGAAGGGAAACTACCCTGGACACTATGATTTTCATCCCAGCCATGCCACTGATGTTTATGGCTGTACCTGTTCGAATTCGTTGCATTCGAGATGAGCCTGGCTTTTGTGCCGAAAGCCGAGAGGTATCAGAATTGAAACTCCGCCCAGTAAAGAGAAAATAAACACACTGAGGTTGAAGATGAAGTCGACAATGACTGCTCGGGGTTTCTATGACTCACAAACTTATCCATGAACCTTCTTGAGGTGATATCCATGTATTTTTGAAGGTCTTCAAGGGTGTTGCGACGAAGGGGCGCAATTTCTAGTGATCTGGCTATCCCTCGATGGATAACGGCCCAAAAAATCAGACAAAATTTCAACAAAATTTGCATGGATAGGAACAATTATGAGAATGCGGGTCGGCAAATGTTATGGCTGCTCAAGGAAATGCTGCGATGGATGAAGACTTTAGAACAAGGCCTGTCGGCTGCTTCCGGCAAACATCGCTTAAATTTCCTTTCGGGGAAATCTAATTAGACCAATCGAACAGTTCCTCCCTTCAATTCTGGCCGTGAGCATGGCAGCGGTACTCGTGGAGACGCTGCACTACGGGATTATTCTCACATTCTTCTTGGTCAACATCTGCATTCGAAATTCGGGATGCCAGAGTCCTGACGATTCCACTAGGGCTCCGAGCCGTCCGTTTAACGGAACGGCGGTCGAAAAAACAGCCGTTTTCTGGCCACGTGCGGGCCTACCCATCCGTCGATGGCAATTCCGAGAGTAGCTGACGGACGGGTTCTGTCCGTCGAACCCGTTACAGCCGTTTCGACGGGTGATTGGTTTCCTTTTTGGGACTTTGGCGTGGCAGTAATATAATCGAGGCAATGACAACATGGGAAGGAATTCAAAATTACACTGATCCTTCATGGTTCTTTGAAGAAGACATTTGCAGACCTTGAGCAAATTTCAAAGTATGCCAGCTGATGTGGATTCTTGTGACCGTAAATTCCCAAGTGAGCGCCAAGTGTTAGCATAGCAAGAGAGCCACCAAGTAATGGAAGGAGGAAGAGCATGAGAATGAGAGCAAACCACTTTAAGCATTTTGAGGCAACGGCCTCTGGGCGAGATGGAAAAAGTGTACCCCAAGCTGGCAGCTGCTTAGCAGATGGTGAAGAATTGAAAAGAATATGGTACCAGGTAAAGGTTTTCCCGGGCTACGGTTATCATACATGACGAGATTGGATATAGTTCTTGTGCAATAATATTTGCAGTTGAACTAGGTAGAATTTATAGTAAAGTTTTAAATACATTGTCGGCCGTGAACAATGGTCCAGAGCACGTAGAAATTAAACCAAAAGGGTGTGAGAGTCGAGCGGAGAAGGGAAACCTCAGAAAGGAAGAACCCAGGGAAATCAAGTCGAGGGTAAGTGGAATTAGGCGGTGGCGTTCAGGCATGGCGGCGACTATGCATTAAGATGAGGTCGCCGTTCAGA
Organism: Mycena olivaceomarginata; assembly: GCA_029378375.1. Taxonomy (NCBI): domain Eukaryota; kingdom Fungi; phylum Basidiomycota; class Agaricomycetes; order Agaricales; family Mycenaceae; genus Mycena; species Mycena olivaceomarginata. The sequence goes on from JARKIC010000527.1 coordinate 230,754, forward strand.
TAGTTCCGAGATCATCGCCAGCCGATGCTATTTGCGGTAATTCCGTTGAAGGTCGGCCACTGATTCCCCATGGGCCACCATCAACCCGTTTGCCCGTTTACGGACGGATACGGGTCCCGTTTAAACGGGTGAACCCGTCCGTTTACAAAGCAGGCACAAAGGTCTACGGACGGAACGGAAGCCGTCGCGACAGGCCGTCGACCCGCCGCGAACGGGAACGGATCGGAGCCCAAGATTCCACCTAGCTACGCTGGAACTTTGTCTTTCTGATCTTTATAATCGCTCTCCTACTCTGTTGTACCGCGGTACGTGGTCTCACCGGAGACTGATATAGCCCATCCTGTCGCGTAGCATTGGCGCCTAAACATCTTTTCCTTCTTACGCGCGGTTCTCCTGTCAGCAGAAGGCTATACCGCTCTTACATTCTATGTACTCTTTTCACCATTGCGGCCGCAGCAGAAATTGCCAACTTTGCCACCATTTGCATGGGAGATACAGTTATGGTGAGTACACAATGTGTTGTCCTTGATTTATCCTAGGGCTCCAACCCGTCCGCCTTTTTGACGGGTCGACGGACGGGGACGGCCTGGTTTTTACCTGTCCGTCTGAGGGCCGAGGCTCGTGCTGCGACGGGACGGGTTAACCCGTTGACGGGGTATCCGTGCCCGCCCGTTTGAAGGGTCTGAGGGTCTCTAAGGCAGGCGAAAATGACGTGTGCCAAGTGCAGGAGGGCGCCAAACTGCTGTGTACAGTACTCCATGCTGCGCGGCAGAGCGGACTGATTATCGACGCAAGCATCACCGCTCGTTGGCCGCGTGTTGGAGTTACGAGTTATGTGCGCGCACTGCCTCTGTGGCGCACTTTGTTACCAGGTCCCTGCCGTTCATTCCTGTGCCCGTACCTGTACCTGACAGACTTAATTTGTACCTTAATTACAGCAAAGTAATATATATGTACTGTAGATAGCGAAGAATTCCCTGCGCGTTTGCAACGGGTTCCCTGCTAATATTGGAGTCTCTGGCCTTGAATTCCAACACCGCACTCACCCTAGCTCAAAGTTACTCGAATGGCTCCGCGCTCGCAATACTTACATGCCCAAGCAAACCTTGTATCTGCATCCAATCCGCATCTGTGAGGCGACTGAGACTCAAATACAAGATTATATACCGAAAACCGAGTGCCTGAGTGTAACTAAAAGGATAGGTACGAGTACCTTACTATAACTAGAAGGAAAAAGATAAAATCTATACGAAGAGACCGTTTACCATACACTTGAGTGGCCGTCTACCCTGCAGGTACATACGCCGCCGTGTGGCGACATAAGGTCCCCCCGCTGGGCCTGGATACCAATGTACCCGTCTGCCAACACCATGAATTTTATACGAACCCCAAACAGGCGATTCGTGGAATAAATTGTGAGGTCCGTGTTTGAGGTTTTTGCAAATCTGAGACACCCAAAACATGGTTATGAGGGTTACGGTGCAAGGGATGTGATTAAAATGATTCCGTGGAAGTATTTAGGCCAGACTCTGCTGGGCATTTTTTTGCATTGCACGATGGCGCAAAACCTCGTCAGGTATGAGGATCCACCCCGAAGTAAACTTTTGCCAGGCGCGTTAGCTTTCTGGTTTGTCTCTTGGCCTTCGACTCACCCCCAACCCACCCTTAAGCTCGTCGGACACATTAGATCAAGCCCGCAGAGGCGAAAGACGTGGCAAAGGAGGTTTCGGCCTGGGCACAATGAGCAGAAAGAACTCGCTGCCGCGTCTCCCACGCCAGTATCCGTTCGCAAGCTGAATACCAACGACGAGAAGGGGCTCATGCTATTCTTGACGTCAAGACTCGGTGGTCTTCGTCTCACCAAATGCTCCATAAGTTCGAATGGCACTCGACCCGTGATTTTGACATGAATTTCTTCAAGGCGGGCATTACAATTTCGTAGGGCCATCTTCAACTACGTTGTGAAAGACGAAGAGCTGCGTACACAGGGCTCTCAAATGGCGACTGGGCTGCTCTCAAGTTGGTCTCCGACTGGCTTATTGCCGTCCGCGACGCAACAACTCAAATGTCGGCGACAAAACAGCCGATGCTTTCGTCTACCCATACAATCTTCCTTGGCATCCAATCTCATCTCATAAAAGAGCTCGCCAAGTTGCCGGCTACTGCTGATCCCGTCTTACGCCAGGGTCTGGTCAAAGCTCACGTCAAGCTGAGTGATTACTTCACCAAGTTTGATAAGTCGCGATATTACTCCTGGGCCACATGTTTGATTTTTTATTGCTTTCGCTTTTGTCCAGATCTGACCGGCAGTTAATTAGTGCTGAATCCTCGGATATCTTACAACAGTCTTAAGCTGACTACGCAAACGATCATGAACTCCTTGTCGATCTCGACGTCGCCAAGGACGCGCTTCACGCATTTTGATGCTGTATACGCCTCAAGAACCACTGCGGAAGAGCCCGTTGTCACGATGCCCCGCCGAGGTCGCCTCAGAAAATCGATTTCACTAGTCGCTATAGCAAGTTCGCGTCCGCGGCAACTGCAATGAGCTCGCGGATTATTTTCGACTCACCGCTGTTCCCGAGTTGTGGAATATTGATCCACTCCACTGGTGGTATAGTCGCCGTAAGCAATTTCCCAACCTATACCTCCTGGCCCGTAATACCTTGTGTATTCCCGGTGTGTGGTGGCTCTTCATACGCACTAATATTGTGAAGTTCTAATTGGATGAAAGGTTCCGCTGTCGCTGTTGAGCGGATTTTTTCGGGAGGACGCGACACCACTGGCCTTCGTCGAGCCAGCCTAAAGCCGAAACCATTCAGACGTTGATGTTCGTCGAGGCCAGATTGCGTGTAGCCCGCGCAGCACTTAAAAAAAAGAAATGGGAGACGATTTCTAGCGCAATATTCGTAGTGATACCGTAGCTCACTCGAATTAATGCCATTCTTTTTCCATTCTCTTGCCTTCAAGTGCTTGGCGTTGAGAGGAATATGAACTCGAACTGCACCATCTGAAATTTCCTTTTACAGCCGTTTGCGGAACTTAGGGCACGGGCCGTTTTTTTTCTCATTTCACGAATTTTCAGCAAGTCACCCGCCCTGAGCTCAATTCTGATTGGATCGCCTCGAGAGGGGCGCGTTAGAATCACATTGAAATCCGCAGTCAACGCAATACCCGTATTTTAGATGCCATCAGACAATGAAATTTCTGCCGAAAAATCTGTGCTTTCAGCAAGTCACCTGTAGCATTTAAAGTACTGCTCTGATTAATTTGTTTCTGGATATGTTGAGTGTATATATACACTCTGGTCAACCATAATGATTTACATGTGTTCATAGCCAAATCCGCTTTGAGTGCTTATTTCTAGAGGAGGAGAATAACCATTTCAACAAAGTGCACAATGGAGAACAGTTACTTTGAATATTATCAAACCGAAGTTTCCATTGACTAGGGTGTATAGATGCACACCACATTTCCAAAACTAGGTTAATCCGAGCAGTACTTCTAGTGCTACAGGTGACTTGCTGAAATCACAGATTTTTTCACCAGAAATTTCATTGTTTGATGGCATCAAAAATACCGGTATTGCGTTGACTGCGGATTTTCAATGTAATTCTAACGTGTCTACTGTCGAGGCGATCCGATTAGAATTGAGCTCAGGGCGGGTGACTTGCTGAAATCCGTGAAATGAGAAAAAAAAAGGCCCGCGCCCTAAGTTCCGCAAATGGCTGTAAGTCAACAAGCTACCCGTCAAACGGCCGTTACGGCCGGGACGGACGGGACCCGTCCGTCTCGATATTTCTGGTCTACCCCCGATGAACAGGTACATCTCGTCCCGTCGAAAAAAACGGCTGTTTTTTTCGACGGCTGTCCCGTTTACAGCTAAAGTCAGAACCGAAGGTGCGGATAAAAATTTCTTGCTTTGGAAGGTTTTCAAAGAATTGGAAATATCTCGGTCAGTTTGCACCGATTTGCATAGAAACTAGATAGATATACTCAGTGAACTCATGCGCAATTAGTGACAGAGAGGAATTTTCGAAAATATTACGTATTAGAATAACCTGTGTTTTCAGATGTCTGGAACATGTCCCAGGGGCACAATATCTTGTGTGGAACGACGTATGTACTTAGCTAAGTATGTGACAGAGCCAAAACCACATGAAAATGCCCAGACAAGTGTGATTCTCAAGGATCTTCAGATGCAAGAAAATGCTGAATGCCTCCAATGCAGCTAGAAGAACTGGAATAAGTTTATGTGTAGTTCTGGCTCTGTCACATCCTTCCCTTGGTATGAATATCGCTCCTCACAAAATTTTAGGTCCTGTGACATGTTCTAGGCATACAAAAACAGTATTTTGCGTGAAAATGCCATGAAAAAGCAGATTACCTAATACATAATATTTTCGAAATTTCCTCTCTGTCACTAATTGCGCATGAATTCGCTGAGCATATCTATCTAGTTTCTATGTGAATCGGTGCAAAACTGATCGAGATATTTACAATTCTTTGAAAACATTACAAAACAAGAAATTTTCATCCGCGCCTTCAGTTCCGACTTTAGCTGTAACGGATGGAATTGGAGCCCTAATTTATCCCAAGCTGTCCATAGAACTGTCGCCTGTGGATTTTCTGTGTCGAGACTTACGAGTCAACATTCCGGCTGTCATTCTTGGGTCACATTCCTCGGTATACTTTACCCACATCTCCCCAAGTGTCCAAGTTGAATATTCTTCTAGCTGTGAGCAGTGTGTTCGCCCAACTAACTTCTTGACTAACTTATCAACTTCGCACTGCGCTGTGTCAACACATCCAATATCTTTGCTATTATCATCACATATTATTTTGGAGGCAACATATACTGGGAAGATTGTGAGCATTGTTTAATATTCACCGAGCAATGGCAGACCAAATATCAGGCCTGAGGCTTCACCTTTACAGTCCTGACTGGCAGAACAGCATACACATGGGGATATATCCGGGCAATTTGAGTGTATAGAACTCAAACTGCAGGATTGAAGGTGGGAAACACTGTGGGTAACTTCCAATATAACTGTTGTGCAGTGCATTCTAACTTCTGAACCATATAAGTAAGCTGACAATAAGTTAGTTTCGCTAAGTGTGAGAAAAGTTAAGTCAAGTTAAGTAAAGTTCAGCACACCCAGCCCAAGGGCCATCAAAGTTTAAGTTCGCTCCAATAAGTTACTTTTATCACTCTCGTGTTGAATGAGACTGCAACAATGCTTGCGTTGCATTTTTGGTTCCACAGCTCCCATCGGTGTATGTACTTAGCTGACTCTTTCCTGTCATGTTGAAATGTTTCACGTTACGGATTACGAGTACTTTATGTAATAAAGACTCGTTCTTTTGATCAATCGACACCGGATTTTTGACAACATGAAAGTAAGTCAGTGCCATCTATCCGTGGAACGAAAATAGGAGCTGTGCTTATTAGATTTTTGAAGGCTTTTTTAGGGACCGATCTAATGAATTTAGCGTGTATGTAATCTTCGAAGATTCGCCAGTTCGAGTCCTGCACATTGCCTTTCTTTTTCCACTAATTTTTTGTTTTCCCTCAGCAGTTGCAAGCCCCAGAAGTGTTGTCACGGTCGCTTGCGGGCCAAGCCCGAATCACCGCCTATCGGATCAACGGATTAGTCGTCAACGAATACCCTTGTCAAGATTCGGCATTTTTTCGTATACGCAACACCGGGTCTCACCCACGCCGTTGATTGATGTGCTCAGAACCTATATAAGAAACACACAAATAACCCCACTTGACTCGAGAGCGGCACAGAAACAGTCCAGAGACTGTTCAACAACCAACAAACAAATCAAACGGCAATATATGCACGTTTCCAAAGATCCGACGAGTTACAGCCCCTAGTACAGGGCCTTGTAAAGGTTGTAGGGAGAGGTTTGGTAATCTCAAAGAGATAATAGAGCAAACTGCGTAGAACGTGTTTCTAGACACAGTGGAAACGTTGTTTCCAAACAAGGTAGATTTATAGCTTTGCAGCGTGTGTGTGTGTCCAAGCGACAGAGAAACAGTTTAAAGTAGTCCCGTAGACTCAAGTAAGGCCCCTAGTTTATAGGCCAAGAACGTTCACAGAGCTTTCCCTAAAGAGGTACTTTCTGAGCAACACCAGCAGTCACGTTTCCAAAGTTTTCCCTTGACGGTACTTTCTGAAACCCGCTCCGCAAACAACAACAATAATGTTTCTTTCAACAGAGTCCCAGATCCAACAGATTCTCAGAGTTCAGACAGTTTCCAGGCAAAGCCCAAGTGCGTTTCCAGAATAATATATGATTCAGAAACAATTAAGATTCGACTAATAGTGCTACTCTATAAGAGTGCGTTCATCGAGGATCCCAGATCAACCCAATGCGCAAGCGTATAGCCTACTAGTTCGGGGGAAGATTGCTGTGTCCATCGTAGAAACAACCTCGGATACTTATACAACCCGCCAAGACACTGTTACAAAGCCCAAAAACAATCCCAATGAGTCAAAAGTCCGTTTATTCCGTCTCTTTAACTGTGTTTCCGTCGGTTTGTTCTTCCAAGCGTCGCCTCCCATTGGTTCCCAACTGTGAGCACACCATGTTCCCTTGCCAATTACGAGGCAGGAACCCGTCAGGCAGCACCCCTGTATTATTCAGAGGGTGTGTCGATCACCAATAGATCGGCACTGCATCTCGTTCGACCTGTTTCTACTTCAACTCAAGTTTCCCCTTGGTTCCAAGTACGGAACTTGATAGTACTCCTTTGTAGGTCTCAGTAGATACCCGTTTCCTCTAGGGTTTCCCAGAAAGGGTTCTTGAGAAAGAACCTTAGAACACCTTTAGAGTTGTGATCCGGATCCACAGAATAGCCGGCCACCTGTTTCGGTGTATCCGCAATCCGATGGAAACCGGCAACTCTGGCAACCGAAACACTCGTGACCGAACACGTCTCCCCTAGCGTCTCAACACAACACAAACACATTGCCAACTCCCGTTCCTTTGACCTGTTTCCGTTGTTTAAGTGAATGTTGAAACAAGTCAAAAGAAGTCCCTTGACTTATTATCTGGCTGCACGTTTCCCTTACAGTTTTCAGGGCGAGACTAGCCAATGGGACGTTCTAATTCCTTAGAACATCCACCCGTTTCTCTGTGGTTCGCCCAACAGCTACCAGGAACCAGTACTGTTGCATAGAAACAACAGTTTCAAGCCAACGAGGCACGATCAGAAACACGCAAAATTACGTGTATCTAACCATGGCCCCAATTACTGGCTTATCACCGTACCCACCGACACTGGGTCCATTCGAGCGTTTGATGTTCATATCACACTGTACAACACTCCCCTTGATATTTACTTCATTACATACTTCATTTCTTTTTTTGTTCAACCCTCAATCTCGCTGTAACTATCATCTTCTTGGCTAATGCTGATTCTCTACTATTGTGTTTCTGTTGTTCCTGTGTCTCTTGGTTCCGGCCGACTATTGTACTGATATTTATCTTTACTCCATTTTCTCTGCTCTCTCTCTGTATAAATACCTAACTTACTCTCAATACAACCCCAGCTTTTGACTGCCCACTGTGCACTGCTGAAGTTCATCCCACACCTTCGCTCTCTCGCTCTCGCTCCTGCTCTCGCCTCGCTCTCGCCGTCTCGCAGTCATCCTCGCCATCGCCTCCGTCTCGCTTCCACATCTTCGCCTTCGCCATCGCATCTCTCGGCCACTTGGTCCTCGTGTCACGGCACTAGACTATTTTAAAAACACTCACATTTTATTTGTTTCTACACGCCCTACTTTGTGTAGCTTACTTTTATTGTTAAGCTCGTGCCTAGTCGGTCGGCAGGCATGTCAGTGTCTATTGGTTGAATCCAACTACTGTACTTTTTCATTCAAATCGACAGGGGGTGTGACGCGTGACCCAATTTACCTATTCGATATTTTGGCAGCCGCCGAATTTTTGCGTGACACCCCCAAAATTTCGGCATTTGAACCGAAAATTTCCTCTTTTTTGCACTTTTTGGGCAGTTTGGGGACCTGCATGACCGCTTGGAGGTCCGACAGAGGCCCGAGTGGCTCGTGACCCCGACCGAATTTCGTGATCGACAGATGGGTGCGTGACGCGTGACTACCGATTTGAAGGAAAAAGTACAGTATAGGAATCTATGGGGTTTTTGGGTCAAGATAATTGACTTGAGGGCATGTGTGGGCTGTGCACTATACAGACATGACGGAGTCTGCATCGGCATCGCTGATGCAGTGATCTCGGTGATTCCCGATCAGCAGCATTCACCCGACACGGCAGTGAAGAGAGACCCGGGAAAAGAAAGATGGCCTCTTCATCCCTTATTTCTCTGTGGCCATCCGTACCTCGGCGTTCAACTGAGATGAGCTGGTCCTCCTGGAGTGGTATTAGTATTGTGTGATGTTCCGCAGCAAGCCCAACGCTAGGAGCCCGGCCATTCCCTGCCTTTATGATCAAGTAAATGCGGCGCTAAGCCTTGCTTTGTTTAGCACTGTACAACGCAGACAGACTGGGCCGTGCACAACGGAGGTGTGCGTTTCTTTCTCAATCCTCGAATCAATACTAGATCGAACTCACAGTAAATATGCATCTCAAGTACGCGTTGGCCCCGATTACACACCACACCACATCCTGGGCGCTGCATCATACAAGAAGGTCGCGGGGCACGGGTGCCGCTGTGGACCCGTTCGCTGGTTGGGGGGTTGGGTGGTAAATTTATTTAGCAGCTGTAGTTTTACATTTTAATTGTCTTATGAAGCCCTGGGGTGTCTGTATGAATTTTGCCGACCTAAACAAATGAGGCGTTGGGGACTTGAACTCGAGCTTGACATGATGTGCTTGCCAAGATGACGACCTTCATTTGAATGCAAGTAGAAATTGCAGGTACAGACACGAACGAGTGGTTTGCCGTTGCCCGAATCGCCAGAGCCTCGCTCGACAATGCGCGCGGGACGAAGCGGCAAAAGGCAGGACAAGCGCACGCTGGACGCTGCGCTGGCCTCGAGCTCCCGCGCGGGACCAGGCAGCACAAGGCAAAACAAGACAGGTCAAAGGAACGAGAGTGTTAACGAAGGGGGGCGGAGGGGCGGAGAGTGATTAAGGAGGCAGGACAAGTGTGCGAAAGCCACGCTGGCTTTGAGCTCGGAATGAAAGGATTTCAAGAGGGAGGGTTTCAAAGACGAGCTCGGAGAGCGATAGAAAACACGTCGACAGCAACTCACCAGGTCCCTCTCCGCCACGACGGTCGTCAAATGCAGTGCGTGCACCCCCCGCGGCAGCGCACCTACCCAGCGTCAGCCATCCCATTCGAAATGTAATTGAATTTCCACTCACCCCAAAGCCCCTGCGCCGCCGCGCTATTGAAATGCGCGATCCGCACCCCCAGCACCTTCAGCCCACTCAGCGTCGGCAGCAGGCTCCGCACGAGCTCCCACGGACAGCTCCCGAGATCGAGCCGGCGCAGCAGCGGCCGGTGCGCGAGGAACGCCGCCACGGCGGCGTACAGCGGGTGCTGGTCGTCGTGCCCTACCAAGAGAAACCGGAACGAGTGCAGGTGCGGGAGCAGCGTGTGCTGTCGCCCCCCGCTCGCCCTCGTACAAGACATGGTCCCCCGCGAAGATGACGGTCGCACCCTTGGCGTCCTCGAACGTCCCGTGCAGCGTCAGGCTCACCAGCGCGGCCGCGTGTGCGACGCGCCCGAGCACCAGCCCGCTGATGCGCGTGTCGACGAGGTCGAGGTGCGTGAGGGTGCGGATGACGCTGCTCTGGAAGACGGGTCCCAGGAGTGGTGCCGCGCGAGGTAGGCGCCGAGGACGAGGTGCCGGAGGGTGCGCGCGTTGTGGTCGAGGACGGCGCGGATCTCGGCCATGGGGGCGAAGCCGTCGTCGTCCTCGGCGCGGAGGGTGAATTTGCGGAGGGAGGGGAAGGAGGAGACGCCGATGGCGTCGAAGTGCCAGCCGCTGTGAGAAGAGTTAATAAAAATGGGATAACCAAGGAGAGGAGGGACGGAGGGAAAGACGCACATGAGCCCGAGGCCGTGGAGATGCGGATGGCTGGCGAGGATGGTCTGGACCATCTCTACCCGCATCTCGGGGTAACCGATCCATTCAAAGTCTCTCAGTGCCTTGAACGCGGGAGTGCGGATCGGAAAATGCCTTGATTCTTACTTTAGAGCCTCCCCCGCGCGCTCTCTCGCTCTCGTCGTTGGCCATGTGGTCCCGAATGCGTCGTATCAGCTCCGCTAGAATCACCTCGGATGCACTCGCTGCGACAAGGCTCACCCTCAGCGCAATCCAAGCCTCAACAGACGCCTTTCCGCCTCTCAAATCCTCTGTATCTGTCGTCCTCGTCATCATGGAGCTGAGTCAGGTGCGCCTTCAACTGCGGCATGTTATACGAGCTGCTTCAACTTTGTCTACGCTCGGTTTCAGAGAGCCAAGTCGAATAAGAAGGGATGCGAGCATATCGCAAAGCGTTCCGCACAGCTCGTGCAGGATATCTGGAGGCAGACGAAGGATTTCGGTGTCGTGCTTCCGGAGGAGGTGGAGAGGAGCGTTGTTGACATCGAGAAGTATGTGTTTTCCTGGCTCACTTCGCGTGTTTTGAATATTGACGTGGCGTGCAGCCTATTCAAAGAGATAGAAAGTTTCTTCGGCGGACTTGAAACTGAGAAAGCTTGGGAACGATTTATTCGCCAAGATCTGCGCAAGAACCAAGTTGCCGAGTACGGAAGATTATTGGACGAGGCCATGATGCAGTTCAGTGTGCGTCTCTCCTTATTTTTCTTGAATCTACCAAGGGTGCTAAAATTTCGATATAAGGTCAATCTCGAATTGAGCATCCATCGTCTACATGTGGAGTTTGCTGCCGCCGACGAGAAGAGGCACGCCGCTGTGCTGACCGTCTCGCAGATGAGCGAGTCTGAGCGCCTGGTGCGTCTAACATATGGAACGTTTCTCACCGCCAATTTATGAGTCGGATTTGACAGCAGCTCCTTACTCAGATCCGCGGTAAGGTACCGTTCGTTCATGTGGAAATACGTCTGACTGAGATCTAGGGGATGTCCGAGATCTAGGGGATGTCCATATGGGGAAATATGTGCTGGCGTCTTTTTTTTACATCATGATTCTCGATAATCTCCCATCCTCCTCACCTCCTCTTGTAGTATGACACCGCCTCCAGTCCGAATGCGGTATTACGCCTTTCTTGCCGTTACCGACAATCAATGCTGTGCGCCGCATCGTGACAAGGTGTATAGGCTTCGAAGTTCCAGCTGTACTAAGTGCGCCTTAAAACATCAAAAATCGCATATTTTATATCTGGGTGATGCGATTGGAGCGTGTATGATAGTTTGAAGCGGTACTGGGCGGCGAAATGGAGGAGAAGGCTACAGGAGCATCACATCGTGATAGTCACGTGCACGATTCACCCCACTTGCACATTGGTCCAAATGTTCAATTTGCCCGGCTTTTTTTTCCCACCATAATCTTTAAGCTTTAAGCTTTAAACATCCACTGTGGGTTGTGCGATCTACATGTAGTAAGAGCGAAATTGAATCTCCGGCCTGAGAATATTTTTGGGTTCATATTGTTCAACTTCACATAGATTGGCAACTGGTCAAGTCGGAAAAACGTCCGCGGGTGTCTCCGCATCCTATATTTTATTGAAACTTGGGCTGTGAAATAAAGGCAAACGAAGCACATCCAAATTTGAACCTAGCTGCAACAATCCCGTCGGCGAACGATACAAGGGCTCAAACTTGGGGCATGCTTCGGATAATTGATTTCCGCATTCCTGTGTTATACTGTAGCCTGTTTGAAGTACAGCTGCAAGTATATGAGAGAAAAATTGAGCACTGTAGTCCCTCAGATATGCTGAGGTACATATATCTTTGTCCTTGAACATATTTTACCAATTTATTCATCTCCTGGCAATGAATGGTAGGGAATGTGTCTAGCTTTAAATTACTAAATAAATAAAAACTGCGGCAGTTGTACGGTGAGCACGCACCCATTCTGCTTGGCCGGCGGAGTGCGAATCAACCCAGGGCGCGAAAACCTGCCATTCCGCACATGTCGGTAAAAATAGGGGAACTTCAATTTTGCCGCCTTCTGCTGCGCTCCACCGGTAAATTTCGTATGGGGTGTTGCGCATTCAGGTGTCATTCATCAGAATTCTGCAGATGTCACAGTTGGATTGTCCAATCACAACCGCAACACACCTCGGCGTCCTCCTTACCCGACACATTCGGTACTAAATTTGTGTATCTTTGGAGAAGCAGACACTACAGACCAATTATGCCAGGATTTTCAAAGAATTCCCATCCATTTTATTTTTATCTGATGAACCGGAGAATCAGACGGTTTGAACCTCATCGCCAAGCAGAACGAACCGTGGGAAGTATTATGGATGATGCCGAGGACCATTCGAGGTTGGAAAGTACGTTGTTTTCCGCTCCATCCTTTCATCCTGCAGCTGATCTACTCAAACTTGAGAAAGCACATAACACACAGCCATTGCACCATCCATTTATTTCCGCGTGAGAATCTCGATTTATATAGCAACACGATCATGCAGGGTAAAGCTTCTAGCGACCTCTCAAGCGAATACATATTACATATAGGCCAAATTACGGTCCGGATTACGTTCCAATTCTGCAGCATCTTGACCCCGACCGCGGAAGTGGCAGAGAAGGCACTGGCATGGGATCCCACGTCAAAGAAGATCATGGTGCACTCACCATTTTTGGACTCACCTAGTTCCGAGTATCACGTTGCCGACCCCTCTCCCTCTTCAATTCGATGCTCTCAAGCTCTCAAGGTAGCCATTGATTCATCATACTTACAAATCATGTGGTGCGCGGGAGTAGAACTCTGACTTCGTACTCAAGATAGTTCCATTTAAATTATTCTCGAGCCTTTCTTGGCATTTTTCACCTCCAGCCCCACTGATTATACGAGTGCAACAGTCCCAATTCATCATGATCGACAAGAGACTCAAAATCCTCCCCTCATATTTTCACATGACCTGACTCTTCCTCTCTAGCAACACCAAGATGACAGGGACTCAACAGCTTGCCCTTGACCATAGGTGCACTCATTGGAGGGTGCATGACTGCCATCGGGTACGTAGATCAGCTCCGAATATTTCCAAACACGTTACTCATCTCCAGCAGATTGTCGGCCATTGTGGGCTTTCAGATGTTTCTCTACTTCCAGATATTCCCGATGGACACCACACCCTACAAATGTCTGGGGATTATCTTATCTTGTGTTGTGGTCTCCGGGTTCTAAAATCCTACTACTACAGGTCACATGAATTTGGTGCGTGCTGTGCTAGTTGTACACACGCTCAACTCTTTAAAGATGGAGTTAGGCTTACCGATACCGCGCATACAATCACAGTCTGTACAATGATCTTGTAAGGGCAACCTTAAGCTCGGCGCAGGGCGCGGAAACTAGCGGGGGAATCCGAAGAATAAATATAGGTACTAAAATACAGGAGCGGAAATACTACGCACCTAGCGGGGGAATCCGAAGAGAAGAAAGGATGAGGATTCCCACGCTAGGCGAAACCTTATATACTAGTTGGTAACTACCCAGTAGCACGTGTCCGGAGGTATCTACAATGATCGCGGGCCTGATCGCACAGCACGTGCCAACGAGAGAGACGGATGTCCCGGGTGGTTTGGGTCGGATAGAAGGGCGCAGAAGTGTCCGGAGCGCCGGGCGGAAAACCATCCGGAGAAGCGCCCGAAGCGCCCGAAGCATCCGGAGCATCCGGATTGGGTCCGGATGGAAAACCGTCCGAAGCGGGGGTTCCCCTGACATCACCCCCCCCTTGGAATACGGTGTCCCGACGTATAAAGCGGATGGTCCTATCACGCCTCCGGAAGGACAGCGAGTCGAAAGCGGCCGAGGCTATCCGGCGAGGAGCGTTGGGGTAGCGGCGATAGTAGGCATCGATGGCGTCCTTGGCGAAGACGTCAGAGTGCTTTACCCACTTATTGTGCTCCGGACCATAACCTTTCCAGCACACCATGTACCAGAGGCTGCCGTACCGGACCCGTGCTTCGAGGATCTCGTCGACCTCCCACCTCTCGTCTCCATCCGTCCGGAGGATAGGTGGGGGCTCGTCGTTCCGGGGGCGCCCGGGGAACGGGTCCGGCTTCGCAAGCTCGAGTTTCACCACCGGGAAGACCGGTGGAGCTGGGAGTACCGTGGAGGGAGCTCGAGCTTGTACGCGCCTTTTCCCACAACCTGTACGACCTTGAAGGGTCCGAGCCGCTTATCCGAGAACTTGGGAGACGGGCACGTCGTTTTGATGTCAGACGCATCCACCCAGACTCGGTCGCCTACCTTGATCTCCGGTGCGGGTACGCGCCGGCGATCGTAGTACAGCTTGAACTCGTCTTTGGCTTTGACGAGCGCGGCCTTGGCTTCGGACACTCCAGCAGCGATTCGGTCACGGAACTCGTTGACCGATTCGTCGGCCGAGCGCATGCCGTTGGGCTCGAAACCCATCCGAGGGAGCCGGCCGGTGTCCGTCATAAACGGCACCTGCTGCGTCGAGGAGTGGACATGGTTGTTGTAGGCGAATTCGGCCGCCGGTAGGAGCTCATCCCAGTCGTCCTGTTTGTAGCTCGTGAAGATACGGACGAACTGTTCGAGCTCCTGGTTGACGCGCTCGGTCTGCCATCGGTGCGGGTGGTAAGCGGTGGAGGTAGCGGGTTCAATACGATGAGGCGCCACAGTTCCCGGGTGAACTCAGCGATGAACTGCGGACCCCGGTCGGAGATGTACTTCCGGGGGGTTCCGTGGTGCCTCCACACGTTCCGGTAATATAACGGGCGGCTCCGACTGCTCCGAGGCTGGTGTGGCACTCGTTGAAGTGGGCCCGCTTACCAAGGACGTCGACAACAACCATGACCGTCGAACCCGTGCGCCTCCGGAAGCTCGACTATGAAGTCCACCGAGACGGTGTCCCAGCGCTCGGGGAATCTCGGTCGGATGGAGCTCACCATGGGGAAGTCGCCGAAGCGCCTTCGTCCGGTTACATGCGTCGCAGGTTCCGACGTACTGACCGACGTGTCGGGACAACTGGGGCCACCAGTAGTTCCGGGAGATTAACTCCAACGTTTTGAAGCGGCCAGCGTGTCCGGCGACCCGCGTGTCGTGGTGCTGCTCCATAATCCGCCGGCGGAGGTCCTTGTTCCGTGGCACGACGATCTTACCGCGAAACAGGAGCAATCCGTCCGAGATCTGCCATTCGGCCGAGCGGGGAGAAGGGGCCTTCCGGTTCTTGAGAAGCTCCCGGGCGACAAGCGCAACGGGATCCTCGAGTTCCGGCTCGGTCGCAAACACCTTCCGACGTCGCGCAGGAGGGGGACTTCGGGTCCGTCAACCACGATCCCCTCCATCGCCCGGATCCGGAAAAGCTCCGGCCGAAGGAGCGTAACGTCCGAGTTCTCGGATCCGGCGCGTGGTCCGGGCGGCGGGGAGAGCGCATCCGGGCGACCCATGAGGCGACCCGGCTGGTGGAACAGGGCGAAGTCGAACCGGGACAGGTACAGGGACCACCTGGCCTGCCGCCGGTTTAGATTCTGCGACTTCTGGAAGTACTCCAAGTTCTTGTGGTCCGTCCAGATCTCGACCGGGTGCTGCGCGCCTTCGAGGAAGTGCCGCCACTCCTCTAGGGCTCGGACGATCGCAAGCATCTCCTTGTCGTGGATCACGTAGTTCCGTTGGACATCGTTCAAGCTCTTGGAGTAGAAGGCGACGGGGCACCACTTTCCATCCGCGTCCTGTTGCGATAGAACGGCTCCGGTCGCCCGATCCGAACTGTCCGCTTCTAACCGGTACGGCCGAGATTCGTCCGGGAGGACCAAGACGGGCTCCGCGGTCACCGCGTCCTTGAGGGCTTGGAACGGGGGCCGAGGCAGCGGTCCAGGTCCAGGCCACGCCCTTCTTCGTCAGGTCGAAAAGCGGCCGGGCGATGTCCGAGAACCCGGATAAACCTCCGGTAGAAGTTCGTGAAGCCGAGGAACTGCTGCACGTCCTTCTTGTTCTCGGGCTCGGGCCAGGCGGCGACGCCGGCGACCTTGACGGGGTCCATCTCGACGTGGTTGTGGGAGATGATGACGCCGAGGTACTCGATCGTGGACTTCTCGAACTCGCACTTTTCCGGCCGAAGGAAAAGGTGGTGTTCCCGGAGCCGGCGGAGCACCTCTCGGACGATTTCACGGTGACGGGCGAGGTCGGAGTGCGCGATGAGGATGTGTCCAGGTAGACCATGACATCTCCGGACAGAATCAGGTCCTGGAAGATGTCGTTCATCATGTCTGGAATGTGGCCGGGGAGTTGGTAAGGCCAAAGTACATCACCAGCGGCTCAAAGAGCCCCCGGTTCGTACGGAACGCGGCCTTCCATTCGTCACCTTCCCGGATCCGGACGTTGTTGAAGCCCCACCGGACGTCGAGTTTCGTGAAGAACCGAGCTCCTTTTAACCGGTTAATAAGGTCGTTGATTAAAGGGAGGGGTACCGGTTTTTCACGGTCATCGCGTTGAGCGCCCGGTAGTCCTGGACAAACCGGAGGGCAGTCCTTCTTCTTGACGAAGAAGACCGGGGACGCCATCGGAGACTTTGCGGGCGGATGCGGCCGGTAGTCAATCCCTCCGAAATGAAGGCATCGAGCTCCTTCTGTTCGAGCGGAGAGATCGGGTAGACCTTACAATTGGCCGGTTTCGCATCCGGGACGAGTTCGATGGCGTGATCCCACGTCCGCCTGTCCGGGAGAGAGTCAAAGGACTCCCGGGCGAAGACGTCCGAGAAATCCGCGGCCCAGGGCGGGACCTCGGTTCCGGCCGGTGCAGAATTCCAGCCTCCGCGAGACGTTGCGAGACGGTGCTTCCTGCGCGGATCTCTTCGGCCGGGGCGAACACAGTGTAGAGGATGCGATCGCCCTCCTCGAGCTCGTCGTCGTCATCGTCATCGTCCTCCGAATCCGGAGTGAGGTGGGAGGTCATCGTCGGCCGGTTCGTCCCCATCGTCTCCGGTCCACTCTTCCGAGTCGACGGCGCAGATGGACGGGGTCGGACCCTCACGCAGCTGCCGGAGGATCGAGGCGGCAAGCTTCTCGTTCTTCCGGACAGCTCGTAGCTCCTCCCGGCAGGTGCGGCATGGTCGGGCAGCGCGTCATACGAACCTCCTTGGTCTCCCAGTTGATCTCCGGATTATGTTTCTGGAGCCAGGAGTAACCGAGGATGACGTGCTGTTTCCCGAGCCGAGTACGGCGAGCTGGATACGCTCGGAGTGCCCTTTGTAGTCGACCACCATATCGACTACGCCGGTGATGCCGCCCGCTTGGTTCGGGCTGCCGTCCACGTTGAGAACCGGGATGGGCTGCGAAAGGGGCCGGACCGGAAGGTTGCGGGAGATGACATACTCCGAGTCGATGAAGTCTCCGGTCGCTCCGCAGTCGACCAGAGCCTTCACCGACATCGGGGGCGGTCTCGACAGACTGCAGGTCCAACGGGATGTGCAAGGAGTTTCGGCCTTCGACAGAGTCGATGACGTACTGCCGGGGAAGTCGCCGTTCCCACTTCGGGCGATGAACGCGCCGAAGCGAGCCTGTCCTCGTTCCCGGCTCGGGGACAGGGGCCTCCGTCACTGCCCTCGTTCCCGGCTCGGGGGCAATGCGGGTTTCCGTCTCCAGGACGGAAGGAAGAGTCTCGGTCACTCGGACGGAGACGGGGGCAGGGGGTGCGCCTTCGCTACTACCTCGGACTCAAATGTATTGGCATTATCTGAATACAGGAGGGCGTAGCGATTAGGGGACGCGACCGAGGGCGCAGCTCACTCGGGGGCGGGGAAAACCCGCCGGTTCCATCTCATCTCCGTCGCCGACTCGGCCGGAAGCGAGGCAGAGGTGGAGAGCCGGGCGAACAGCTCGTCGAGGAGGTCGTCCCCGAGTTGACGAACGACCTCGTCGAGAACGTCCCGTGCCGGACGTCGGATGTAACCGGGCAGTCCCGGGCGATGTGTCCGGCCGCACCGCACCGGAAACAAGAGCGTGGGAAAGCGCGCGCTCGGGTCCGGTCAACGTCCATTGGAACGACCGCTGGAAGCGCGGGGGGAGCCGGGGCGAACGAGACCGTAGCGCGCGCGGGGGCGCAACCGGAAGGATTCCCGTTCCACGCGGCCGAGGTAAAGCGGCCGGGAACCGAACCGGAGGGTTTCCGGATCCGGCTCGGCCGAATGCCTCGTACTGGCGGAAAGCGCGGCACGCCAGCCGTCGTAGTCGGTGAGGTCGGGGGCGGTCCCAGACGTCGTGATCGACATTGATCTTCGGGTCGAGCCCGGAGCGATACTTGGTGACCCGGACGAGAGCGTCCGAGTAACCGGCCGTTACGGCCAGTTCCTCGAAATCATCCGTGTACCGGTAGATGTCGCGGGAGCCCTGGAAATACGAGCGGGACTCAAGCTTGGTGAGGGCTTGGTCCTGTTCGTTCTCCTCGACGAACCGGAGCCGGAACTCGGCCTCGAACTGGGCCCAGGTGGGGAACGGGAACGGTACGGCGGATGCGCGCCGTTCCGCCCATCGGGCAGCCGCGTCCTTCGACATGAAGGACATAGCGAACCGGACGAGTTTTTCCTGCGAGACGAACCCGTCCGCCATGAAAGCTTCCGGAACCAGCCGGTAATAGGTGAGGACGGAGTGAAGGAACATCCGTCCTTGCGTCCGGTCGCCGTCAAAAACGGCCGGGGGGTTCGGTCGAAGGACCGTTTTTGGAGCTGGGTGGGGGGCCGAGAAATCTGGACCCGGCGCCGGAGCCGGAACGGCAGGGGCGGGGGCAGGCGGCGGATTTTGGGTGTTCAGCAATAGCTCGGAGCGCGTTTTGGATGCTCTCGAGGGAGCCTTCGACAGCAGCGAGCCGGTCCATGGCTTCGGAAGCCGGATCGGAGTGTGAACACTCGGGATCTCGGGTTGCGCGGAGCAGGTGCAGGCGGCTGGTCCATCGGACGGAGGAGGGGTCGAGATTTGAAGTGGGGGAGGATGGAGCACTGGAGTAGTGGTCCGAATCCGTACCTGCACCAAACTTCCCAATCTTGACCGGTTGATCCCTTAGATCCTTTCTTCTGCTGTAAGGGCAACCTTAAGCTCGGCGCAGGGCGCGGAAACTAGCGGGGGAATCCGAAGAAATATAGGTACTAAAATACAGGAGCGGAAATACTACGCACCTAGCGGGGGAATCCGAAGAGAAGAAAGGATGAGGATTCCCACGCTAGGCGAAACCTTATATACTAGTTGGTAACTACCCAGTAGCACGTGTCCGGAGGTATCTACAATGATCGCGGGCCTGATCGCACAGCACGTGCCAACGAGAGCGGAGATGTCCCGGGTGGTTTGGCGGTCGGATAGAAGGGCGCAGAAGTGTCCGGAGCCCGGGCGGAAAACCATCCGGAGAAGCGCCGAAGCGCCCGAAGCGCCCGAAGCATCCGGAGCATCCTGGGTCCGGATGGAAAACCGTCCGAAGCGGGGGTTCCCCTGACAGATCTGGCAGTATGCTGTACGCAACTTCACCAACCCATCATCGTCCCATACGTGCTTTCGAATTCTAAATAACAGTGACAATGAGAGGGGCTATTTGCAGAGCATTCCCTGTGCGGACATCTCATCATCCAACGAAGTGCCGCTGATAGAATACACCTTCAGGTCCACATTATGTTCACAGTAATCGCCATGCTGAATGCAAATCTGTATCCTCATGGACACAATCTCTCCTACCGAGAGCTGATGACTTCGCATCCAGGTTCTACACCTGGAGAATACACAAGAGTTTGTTTAATCCTATATCTTTCACCCAACTAACTTCCGACAGTGAGCAAGTACAACAGGTCGATCACTAGGCCTATTGTATGTTCGGGTGTTCGGGGATCGGATTTGTTTTACTGAAGCAT